>BPLR01004014.1:0-25770 GCA_021605095.1 Caerostris extrusa | reverse complement strand
ATTCAACGCTTAAAAACATATATGTATTAAAGATGTTAACTTACAAATTTAAATTTTTTAACATTTAATGTTAATAAATAAATATAAAGTTACATCAATTCACGATTTATACCAACAAATTCCGATTAATGACAATTTTTAATAAGTAATATAATAAACATTTCTTTATTTAATCTATTTAATTGTTTAATTATCCTAAAATGATTTACATATATGCATTAAATAAACAAATTAAAATTTTCAATAGGTTATTGTTAAAAATAAATAAAAAGTTGCACGATCAATTCACCATTTGTACCAAAAATTCCGATTAACGACAGTTTTCCAAAAAATTCTTTTAAAAAACAAATGAAATATATTCTACTGTAAAAAATTTATGAATGAATTGAAGAAATATGATAATAATATATCGCACAACTTGAAGAAATGGAATAAGCCTGTTGATTAGAAGAAAGAGATCCGAGCAGAACTGGAGCACCTTCCAAAACTTTTCCCACAGCCGAAGAAGAAGGAGAGAGAGAACAACTGGAGTGCCGCCGGGATGCCCAGAAAGATGCGGGATGCTGGAAAGTGATCCTCGCTTTTGCTCCCTCATCCACAACACGCCCTCTGGTGAAGAACATCGAACTTCAATACTAGTTAAGCAATTTTTTAAAGAAAATATTCATTATACGCTTTTACTTTCCTTTACAAATGATAGTTTCAAATTATATAAAAATTAAAAAGTTTAAATTATTCAAAATAATTATAGAAAAGACATTAAGCACCTATTCATTATGCAAGCTTTACTTTTTTTTTTTTATAAATGATAATATTAAATTAAAATTTTAAATATTTCAAAATAATAATTATAGAAAAGACTTCAAACTGTCTTGTGCTAGGAAATTATACATAGTAACTAAAATAACTATTTTTTACGTAATTATAGAATATTTTTATCATATATTTTCCTTATTTTTATACATTTTGCATGTTATATTTTTTTTATTTATAATTTATATTTTATTTATTTTGTCCCCCCTTATCCCCAACACGCCCTCTGGTGACAGGACATCAACTTAAACACTAGTTAAGCAATTTTTTTAAAAGCAAATATTCAATATACACCTTTATTTTTTTCTTTAAGAATAATAATTTCAAATTATAATAAATTAGAAATTTTAAATTATTTAAAATTATAATTATAGAAAAACTCTAAACTATCTTTTGCGAGGAAATTACACATTGTCTAGAATAACGTTTATATAATTGTAGAATATTGTGTCCATATATTTACCTAATTTATTCTAACTATGTTTTATTATTTTATTTTTTTATCTATTTTTATTACATTTGAGATGATTTTTCTCTTATACAATACAAATAGTATGCATAAAAAATAAGAAAACTATATTTTTAGCGATTTAATACAATGTAATGGTCTTGTGTAACTAATTAACAAAAAGTTTAACAAAAATAACAATTTAATTTAATAAGAAAAACAAAATAAATTTAATAAATTAACATTTTACATAAAATGCTCGAAAACAAAATAATCTGATTATTCCTTCACTACTGTCTGCTGTGATTCTCCATATAAAAATAAACTTATTTACAAAAAAAATAATTACAAAAATTACTTTACAAAAATTTATTTGTATAAAAAAAAAAAAAAAATCGTGGCTAAAAATGCTCAGTTTGATCTTGGGAAAAAAAGTAATATTTACCTCAATTTCAATTTGTTTATTTAAATTAAATTTCTGAAAGTCAATTTCTGTAAGATTCTTATGCCTATATTTCACAAAAATTTTCTTTTAAATTAAAAAAAAAGAATTAAATGTAAAAATAAAAGAAGATCGATTCAAGTAATTATTTTGAGTAAAATAAAATTAAATTTTCTTAGCTAATGACCTTTAACGAATTATCGATTCCGATTATTTATAATAAAAGAGTACATTTTAATATTTAAAAAAGTTTTTAGCTGAATAAAATATTTAAAAATGTTTCTATTATGGGTTTGGTTTGTCGCTCTACGGTCATCTTGTGCACACTTTTGAGCTAAACAGACCGGGACCTACAGTTTAACGTGGATTCCGAACCACTCACAAACATTCATGCCACCGCCAGGATTCGAACCTGAAGCCTGAATACCAAATTTCTATTATGGGAAAAGTCTAAAAATAAATTTTATAAATTAAATAAGCATATTCCATGCTAAGTAATTAAAAAAAGGCAATCAAAGATTGACACCTTTCCTTAAAATTCAAATCTTGGTTTTCAAACAGTAATTTTAAATTGTATTGGAAAATCGTAACAAATCTGGTTGAAAGAGAATTAATATTCCGAGAAGTATATTTGTTCGAAACTCCAGAGGATGAATTGAAAGTTTCCATTCCGGAAATGGAGATGATAAATCCATAGGCCAGAAAGCCCTTTTGTTTGACAAGGAGGAAGGTATGAAAAGACATCACGGTGTACTTCCTGGACAAAATTGCGATTTTAAATACAATTCAATAGACCCTAGCGATATACTCTGAGTAATACTAAATTTACTATAGGTTCATTGTTGTAATGACGTATACACGCATTTTGCTTTTAAACAACGCAAATACAGTAAGTTGAGTTGTTGTTTTTACAATAATAGTAATTGTTGTTTTTAATTCTATTTGGTCGACAGGAATATCTAGACCAAATCCACGAACCCGTGGGAACCCAGATTCAGCATTATCCTGATTGCAACTCACAAACTCGCTACATTACACAGACGTCACCAAAATGATGAACGCACACCTCTAAGAAACCTCCTGATCTGGGAAGTCATTCCCTCCTCTTCAAAATCCAATTGTTATACATAATGACGGGTGAGGGAAAAGAAGTGTGGTATACATGGTATACATCTTTTTGTCTATGGTATAAAAAAGCAGGTTTCGTTGTAGTACGAAAATAAGAAAAAATCTTAGC
This sequence comes from Caerostris extrusa, assembly GCA_021605095.1. Lineage (NCBI taxonomy): Eukaryota > Metazoa > Arthropoda > Arachnida > Araneae > Araneidae > Caerostris > Caerostris extrusa. The sequence continues at coordinate 22,830 of BPLR01004014.1, read as the reverse complement.
AATGTCTTACCTGCTAGTCGCCATGTATTGCTGTCTTCAAATACTGAGCAAATTCGACTAAAAGTCTCTTGCCATATGAATAGAATAGCTGTAGCAGATTTTCCATTATCCAGGTTTCAAACTCAGTGACTCGCTAGACTACAAATACATCATCAAAGAATTTTGGAACTTGCCATCTCCAAAAAACTATGGGGAAAGTTCAACTCTCTCCTTGAACCCCAACTGTTATAACAGGTGGGCTGTTCAATCGTCATAAATCCGAATTTTTGCGTCGATATGTGACAATAGATGAAACATGGCTCCATCATTTCACACCGGAGTCAACCGACAGTCTGCCGAGTGGACTGCACGTGATGAACACTAAAAATACTATACCCACATACTAATATGCAACAGCTGTCAAATTCTTATACACGTGTCTTTTGAAGCTTAGGACCAACTAAAAATTATATGGATTTAGTATCATTAGCCCATCTATGTGTCAGCCTACGAACCTTTTCAGCTCACATATTACCTAAAGAAAGAAAGAAAAGTTGTGCAATATACATCTTTCTATCTATCGTGTAAAAGGCGGTTTCGTTGTAGTTCTGAAATAAAATGAAATCTTAGCCATGTGTTCCTGCCAGTCAAGCCATGTATTGCTGTCTTCAAATAGTTACTGGGAAACTCCACCAAAATCGCTTGTCATAAGAATTGAAAAGATGAAGCAGATTTGGCATTATGCAGGTTGCAACTCAGAAACTCGCTACATTATATAGACATAACAATAGTTTTGAAAAAGTACACCACTAAGAACCCTCTTATGTGGAAGTTCACCCTCTCCTCCCTAGAGCGCCAGATCTTATACCTAACAGTTGGGCTGAAATATTCGTAGGCTGACACATAGGGGTGCTACTATATTAAATGCATATCATTTTTTCTAACCTTCAAAAGACACGTGTATAAATTTGACAGCTGTTGCACTATTAATATGTGAGTTACAGCATTTTTAGTGAAGCAACTTTTGTTAGTTTGAAAAAATGGATAAAAAGGGAAAGTTCGTATTGTTAATAAAGCATTGCTTTTGGCGAAAAAAAAAAAATACTATTGAATCCAAGGCTTGGCTTGATAAACATTATTCGGACTTTGCACCAGGAAAATCAACCGTAGAGAAGTGGTTTGCTGAATTTAAACGAGGCGAAATGAGTACCGAGGACGATGCACTCAGTGGACGTCCCAAAGAGGCTGTCACCGACGAAAACATCAAAAAAGTCCACAAAATAATTTCTGATAACCGTAAAAGTGAAGTTGATTGAGATAGGTGAGACCTTAAAGATATCAAAGGAACGTGTTGGACATATCGTGAATGAATATTTGGATATGCAAAAGCTCTGTTCAAAGTGGGTGCCGCGTGAGCTCACAATCGACCCAAAACAACAACGAATTGATGATTTTAAGCAGTGTTTGGAGCTGTTAAATTTTAATAAACCCGATTTTTGCGTCGATATGTTACAGTGGAGGAAACATGGCTTCATCATTTCACACCGGAGTTTAATCGACAGTCAGCCGAGTTGACTGCACGTAATGAACATTAAAAATGCTATACTAAAAGGCTATATCTCACATAGTAATAGTGAAACAGTTGCCAAATTTTACACATATCTTTTGAAGGTTAGGGGCTAACTAAAATTCATATGGATTTAATACTAATAGCGCCATCTATGTGTCAGTCTGTGGACTTTTCAGCCCACCTGTTAATGGCGGGGGTGAAGGGATGTGGTATATATCCTTTTATCAATCGTGTAAAAGAGGTTTGTAGTGCTGAAATAAAAAACAATCTCATACACTTTACTATGTGTACAACACATAGTATGGTCTTACAACACATTACTATGTGTTGTTGTTAGTCAAAACCATATGCTATTGTTTTTAAATATTAAGCAATTCAACCCAATCTCGTGTCATAGGAAGGGGGAAGAAGTGTAGCAGATTCGACATTACTCAGGTTGCAGCTCAGAGACTCTCTGCGCTACACAAATATTGTGTCACCAAAATTTTGAACGCCCATCTCCAAGGACCTCCTGATCTGGGAAGTTCGCCCCTTCTCCAAATGTTATACCTAATGGCAGGGGAAGAAAGAGGCGTGATATACATCGTTTGATTCAGGACATGAAAAAAAGGTTTCATTGTAGTTCCAACAAAGTAGTGTTGTAATTAACACCACCGTATTCACCTAATTTAGCATCGCGCTACTTTTGGCTATTCTCTAAACCAGGGGTCTCAAACTGCACGCCCCTCTACAGCGAATAACTTATTGTCGCTGTAATAAGTTGGTTAAAAAGCACAGAACGATAATAACTCGGTTTTTATTTACTTGCTAGGTAAAGCTTAATGACAAAGCATAATACGCAGAAAATTTAATTTCAGCATAACAACTAACAAATAATTGAATTGAACTAGTGAACATCCCGCAGTTACCCTCGGTGGTCATGTTGGGGTAAAGAGTATCGCATATGTATGTATAACAATGTTTAGAATGTATATATCCTGAATAAAACATATGATTTTTATTCTGAAAATCCCTCAGGAAAGGAAAAGCTAAATTAATGTGAATGAAACCGGGGGTTATCCACTTGTAAAAAAAATACTAATGAGATTTATGTAATTATATCGACAATGGCAGAAAAATTAAAACAGTTTTGGCCCTTGGTACTAACTGAAGTAAACACTATGGCCCTCAGGCTAGAAAGTTTGGAGACCCCTGGTCTAAACTCAAAAAAGACCACTCCGGGGACACCGTTTTGAGTCGATTGGGACATCTCAAAAATAGCCGGAATCAGTTTTGAGACTATCACAAAACCAAGTGTAATTCAAGCACTAATGACTATTTTGACGCAAAATTTGACACAGATGTCAAGGACAGTTCCAACAACCTAAAAAGAAAAAAAAATTTAAATAACTTATGCCGGGAAATTTAAATTGAAAACTGGTCTTACTTTTGGACACAGTAGTATAATGCAATTCATTATTATAACCAACACATTAAATATATGCGAACGTTGCAAAGATAAACAGAAAAAAATTCCGCAATATAGTTAACAGCGAACTCATAATAATAAAATTTCAATTCAATGAAGAATCTTTGTTGTTTTTTATTGTAATTTACAATTACAATGTTCAGAAATTAAAATTACCTTTTCAAATGTTGTTAAATATTTATGCATAGTAAAATATTAAAACTTTCTACTTTAGATTATAATTCTCCGAAAAAAAATGATATTCTAAGAATAATTAATATCAATTTTATCATTGAAAATACATCACATTAATTTAAACAAGTTTATTATTATGCCGTAAGACAGAATTAAATATGTGATGAGATGGATTCTAATGAATTCTTGTCTGTTTGGATTGGAGTATTTGACAAAACAAGTTTTTTTGAAAATAAATCTAAATTAAAATGAAAAGTTAAACATTATTATTTAAGTTTCTTTATTGTTATATAAATGCCACTGTTATAATTAAAAATATTGATGTGAATAATATAAAAAACTTAAACTTAATAAATTAGATTGTTCAAGGAATTGTAATTAAATTTATATAATGTAGATACTTTTAAAAATAATGTAACAATATAATATAATTAATTTATATTTTATAATTAATTAAAAATTTTTTATTTATTTATTGCATTTTAATAACATACAATACATAATAATGCATAATAATAATAATAATAATACATAGATTCATTCATTTTTATAATCGCATGGCTTGGATTTATCGCTCTACGGTCATCTTGTGCACACTTTAGGCTAAATAGACCGAGACCTACATTTTAACGTGGATTCCGAACCACCACCAAACATCCATTCCACTGCCAGGATTCGAATCTGAAGTCTTCGTACGAACGATTTATACTCGCACGGCATAATCCTTTGCACTGGTTTTATTTCACTCTGCCTCTAAATATAAACCCTACACGTTTTACGTCTAAAGTAAAATATCTGTTGTTTGGCAGTCCTGGGCATTTTACCCTGATACCATTTTACCTGACAAATACTGAATGTTCACCCCGAATGCTACATGCTAGATATGTAGCACATTCAACATCATTCAGGGTGGTTTTCATTAATCGGGTTACTATATTTGCAATTGCATTTTTGCTTACAAAATTCAACGAGCATCCTAAAAATTGCCTCGATCCACCTCCCCATGTCATCTATTCTAACAAAAGGACTCTCCGGCATACACATTAGCAAAGCCTATCCTTCGAACACAAAAACTTACTCATGTATGCAGTGTGTCCTGCTCATGGATGGAGTTAAAGTGGCAGCTTCTGTCGTATGGGTGAAGTATGTCCCTTAAGTAGAAGTCTTACTTGGCTTCGAGTCCTCTATCCCAACAAAAGGACTCTTCGTCATACAAATTAGCAAACCTATCCTTTGAACACTAAAGTTTACAATTCAACCCTTACTTGTCCAGTTATGTTATGACTAATTCTCCGTGAGTGTTCTACTCATGAATGGAGCGATGGATCCATAGCGATTGTGACGTCGTGTGATTCGTAGATCCATAGCGATTGTAATAGCGATAGATCGGTATCGACAGATTGTCCTGTAGAGTATCTTATTGACAGTTCGATTGTCGATAGGAGTTTTTCGCCTAAATATGGCACCATCACTCTTAAAATTTCTCCCTGACATTTAATGCAATGCCTTCTTCACCTATTGGTTCGGCCTGATGGCCAATTGACTAGCGTTCTGGCTTTACCACAGGCGTCAGGATAGAATATTGGCGCCAACACGGCTGTTTGCGTGATTCGAATTCAATTCGTTAAACTTTTGGTCCCAGTTTAATTAGCCTAAATTGTGCACAAAAATGACTATAGAGCGAAAAACCAAATATTCACTTGTTCGTGAGTTGTGCATAAGTGAACTCAAAAACAAACATTTTTGGAAACCAGAAAGTTTGACTTGAAATCATTTTCTACTAGACTAGCAGATATTTAGCAAATTCTAAATTATTCAGGGTGCATCCCATTAGAAAGATGCTACACCACAACTCCCATTGCGTCTACAGCTTTGATCGAATACCTCTAGAAAGACAGTATTTTCCTTCTTCCTAGATCCCAGAATTTAAGGACATGCCGGCATACATATTTGTCGTATCCATCCTGAGTATTATCATCGCCTTTTATTCGACTACTATTGTGAATTTGAACAAAATCGAATCAATTTTGAGACAAGCACCTAGGGGTTTTTAGAAATCTAACATAATGATAATCCACCCTTCAGGCTTCAGAGACCAACAATGTACAAAGAAAAAAAGTTAAATATTGATGACTACATAGGAAAATAAAATTATTATTATATTTATAGAATGATTATGAAATTTTGTTTCTATTTTTTTTTTTATATAATCAGTCGTTATTTCTGTTTAAATTCCCTTCTCATAAGGAACCCATGAAAAATATGTTATTGTATGTGTGTTATCGAATCTCCTGGCAGGGAAAGCCCACACCCAGCCTGTGTCTCAAAAGGACTGCCAAGAGCGGCGTCCATGGCTAAAAGGAAAGGAGCCTGTAGCCTCCACCCTTTGCATGAGAAATCACGAGGCCCGAAGGCCGGACGAACCCAAGATAAATCTGCAAGATCCAGGTTTGTGGACCAGGACCTACGGGCATTTTACTTCTAAAGTAGATCCTGAACCACTTCAGCAAATATTCAGCGCCAGCCAGCCATAATTCTGAACCCGAAGCTGAGGTGCATAAACGCCAGAGCGCTAGCAAATTGGCTGAAGAAGGCAACTGCGCCATAATATGAAGAAATGCAAATCACAACAGAGAAAAATTAGCTTAATTTGCAATTAGTAAATATATATTTTTTATAATTAAATCTTTGCATATATATCTAGCTTTTAAATATATATTAATAATTTTAAAAGATACTTTAGCATTACATATATAAAATAATTTGAGTAAGATGGAAAATTCCCCGATTTTATCCAGTCCGGAACTCAAAAACGAAGAAACCTGTTTCACCGAGCGCCAGAGCTCTAGACACTCGGCCATTCAGGCCGCTATGAAAAATAATTAACAAGTTCAATTTTATTTACTTTTCTGTGTCACATACAATGGTAAATATTTCCAAATTAAATTAATTAATAAAGATGAATCAATGCATTAAACATCGTCATTAAAACCTATATTTTTGTATAGTTTTCGCTTGCGTAATGATTATGCTCATTTACTTTTTTCTGAGTATAACATTAGGCAAAAAGAAAGATGAAAACATCAATATTGAATCTTCCGACATGATCTATAATATCAAATACAAACAAAGTAGATATTTTTTTTCTGTGTACTACAATGGTAGGTGAGCTTACATTTCATTATGCAGATTAATGGAATGTACAGATTAAAAGGAGTAAAATTAACCTGCAACCTAATATAGAACTAAAAATCAATTAGGAATTCCTTAACCACTTTTAAAATGCAGTGATAAATTATGTATGCATCTAGTTAATTAAATAGCTGGTAATTACACTGATAGATGAACTGCAATAAATTAGTGTAGTTTAAATTTGTTTTGTTAAACTAACATTAATCAGCATTTGGTGATAAATGATTGCTTTACTCAATAAGGCTTTTTTTTCTTTATTTTCCTTAGTTTTTGGAAGTTTTTAGTTAGAGTTAATCATTCATGAAATGTATAAAAATGTAAACATTTCATTATAATGATAAGTTTATTTTTATATTGTTGTTTATTAAAAAAAAATATCTATTATAGAATTTTTGCATTACCGTTACTATCCCTACTTCCTATAAAAACTCATTAAATCTGATAGTTTGGTTTTTCAGTTAAATAAATGTGTGAAAAATATTTTAACAAGTCCTTTTACCATATACAAAAATTCTCATTATTGTTAATTAATAAAAAATAATTAAACATGGAAGATTATATATTTTAGAAAGCGTTATAAAAAAAAATATTGCGTATTCAAATATTAAAAACATTGTATATAATTGTAACCTCAAGACCAAGTCTCAATATTATTATGGTGATATAATATTATTTCAATAAACGTTCAAAATTTCTGAAAATATACACAACACCTACCTTGGGCACTTTGGGTTTAATTTTGCATGCAAAGTGCTCAAGATTTACCCCTCAAAGTGCCAGTTTAGCTGATAAGGAACATTAATTCTAGGTTTTCGTTTTTAATCATAATACAAATAGTAAATAAAGCTATTACACTACACTTAGGAAAAGATAATAGCCATTCTGGAAAGAATTTCACTTGGAACTTTTTCACTTTTTTTTTTTTTAATTGGAGGTAATTCCCTTGAGACAAACCCACACAAACTCAAACCTACTATACAAACTTGCCAGGTCGTTTCCAAAGCCCTACACTTTTTGCCTTTTTCGTGCAATTATAGTGCCAAGCAATGGCGTGCAATTATAGTGTAGTAGTTCAGCAGTAAGAAAGTTTAGTTAAAATTCAATTAAGAATGGAAATATGTATCAACTTAATTTAATACCATTTATTTCAATTGCAAGAAGTTTCTAACGTCTACTTGTATTCTAATGCTTTTTAAATATAATAAAACTCTTTTAGTTCTCATACTTGCCAAAAGGAGTACCTTTCATTACGAAAAAATTATGCATAAAATACATTTAGAGGACTACTTCATATTTAAATACTTGGACATAGAAAGCAATCTAGTCAGTGGATGAAAACACTATTCTCATAATCTTTGTATTCACCACATTTATTTGCACATGAACTGCGTTGCATTCACTGTTTAAGGCAATGTGACTTGTTTATCTCAGGTTGCAACAAAAATTCTGTCCACTTTTTGAAGGATAATTATAAGACGTGATAACGCCGATTTTACTTCTAACTATTGATGATAATTTAATGGATCATCTGTAACAATGGCAGAGGCAAAAGTCAGTGCGTTAGCTGCATTCAAGACCTATCAACATACGTATCTATAACATACGTGTATATATATATATATAAGAATTGATCAACAGAATAAAAAATGAACTCTGAATTTAAATATCAAATATAATAGATAAACAATACAACTAAAGATATACACCTTTTCTTAGACCTCTAAGTTCATAAAATGTTTAAATTGTAAAAAACAAAATTAATAATTTAAGCAAAAAATTAAATTTTATAAAAATACAAATATGCTAACTTTATTGAATATTTCTTTATTTGAATTCTCAAGATGAAATAAAATAAAATTTTATTGAATTTAATTGAAGGTTAACTGAGAACGGCTTAATTTTTTATTGAAAGTGGCTGCTGTAAATTATGATTAAGAAAACATGATTTACGCCTATTCGTTTAAATAATTAACTGCATTAATAATTACTTAAGCGTCAAATATTTTAATAGAAATATTAAGGATAAAAGAAAAAGAGATGCTCTCAGAACTTTCGCTTACATTTGATTACTAAAATATGCAATATTACTACTTTCACCGAAGACTACTTTTACCGTCTTTTACATTTGACAACTTTTCTTATAATATAATTCCTTTTTCACCAATCAAAACGCACTTATCTGTTCATAAAAGCACGGGGATTTAGTATTTCTGTTGATAAATATTTTGTTTAAATACATGAAGTAGTTTCATAGTTAAGAGATAAAAATAAATATATTGGTGGACAGTTGGATATATTAAATTGTATTCTAATTATGACCAAATATGACGGTTGAAAAAGTAATAATGATGATGATGATGACGACTACTTTTACTGTCTTTTATATTTAATAATTTGACTATTTTTTTGTATTATAATTCCTTGTTTTACTATCAAAATGCACTTATCTGTTAATAAGAAATCGCGGGGATGTAGCATTTCTGATGATAAATATTTTGTTTAAATACATGAAATCGTTTCTTTGATAGGAGACAGAAATAAAAATATGGGTTGACAGTTGGATATATTAATTTCTATTGGAATCAAAAAAGGATACAGTTCGATAACGTAATAATGATAATGAATGATGACTAACCGCCATTTACATCTAATAACTTGTATATTCTTAAATTATACCAATCAAAACGCAGTTATCCGCTCATAAAAAAGCAAATAAATAATTTGTTTAAATACATGGAGACTTTTTCGTAATAAGAAATAGAAATAAAAATATTGGTGGAAGGATATATTAATTCCTATTGGAATTGTGACAAAATAGTTTGAAAACTGGACAATGATGATGATACTTTGAATGACTTTTATATTTAATAGCTAGTCTATTTTTATATTATCATTGCATGCTTTATGGATCAAACTCACTTATCCGCTCATAAAAATAGTACGGAGATTTAGCATTTCTGATGATAAATATTTTGTATAAATTCATAATGTTATTTCGTAATTAGGAGATAGAAAACTTATTAGTGGATATAAAAATTTGTTTTGAAATTATTACAAAAAAAAAAAATAACAATTTAAAAATGTTACAGATTTAAACCTATTTTGTTCACTGATTAGGGTGCGCACAAAATAAGTTTGGTTGCACTTTAGATTTTTATTACATTTTATTCATGTAATAATGATTAAGTAAGTGTATATCTAAAATTTAAAATCCAAGATATCTATCAAAATCCAAAAAAGATTGAGAATGATTCTTAGAAATTGTTTTTCTTTACTGATGGACTATAAGAAATAATTTTAAATTTTGTGAATAAATATTGTTCCTCAATTAGCTAAGCAATATATTAATTAGCTATGTAATATGCTTATGACTTTAAATAACTATATTATATGTTTGGATTCTTAACAGTTATTAAAAAAAGGGATTCGCAGTTAACAGTTATTAAAAAATTGTCATCGGTTTAATTTTTTATTCAATCATTTTATAAATGAACATAAAAAATAGCTTAGGCAAGAAAAGATAATTGTGAAATAACAGAAAAAATAATTATTATCAAAAAATATAAACTAACACACAATAATAATGAAACGTAACCATCATATGCCGTATGTATCATGTGCATGGAACTATCATATACAATACGTATCATGTGCATGAAATTGTCATATGCAATACGTATCATGTGCATGAAACTGTCATATGCAATACGTATCATGTGCTTGAAACTTAATTTGTACGTATCATGTGCATGAAACTGTCAATAGCAATACGTATATGTGCATGGTACTATCATATATAATACGTATTATAGCCAATAGCTATCATATGCATGGCACTATCATATGAAATATGTTATCATATACATGGAACTATCATATGTAATACATATCATATGTAAGGAACTATCATAACCAATATGTATTATGTGCATGGAACTACCATATACAATACGTATTATGTGCGTAGAACTATCACATACAATACGTATTATGTGCATGGAACTATCATATGCAATACGTATTATGTGCATGGAGCTATCATATGCAATACGTATCATGTGCATGGAAAAATTATGTATTATCATATGCAATACGTATCATGTGCATGGAAAATTATGTATTATCATATGCAATATGTATCATGTGCATGGAAATATGTATTATCATATCATACGTATCATGTGCAATGGAAATATTATGTATTATCATGTGCATACGAAAAAATTATGTATTATCATGCAATACGTATCATGTGCATGGAAAAATTATGTATTATATATGCAATACGTATTATGTGCATGGAAAAATTATCATATTAATACGTAGCATTTGCATGGAACTATCATATGCGATATGATATCATGAAGAGTATGCATATGATACGTATCATGAAGCGTATGTATAGTAAAATTGTAATTGAAAAACAGATTTTGAATTGACAGAACTGATTTCGAATCACGCCCAACGATACCTTAAATCAAGACGTTTCAAACCTTTCCCAAACAACCCTTTATTAGTGTTTACACTCCTCTTGGTGCCAACAAATATTCATCGCTGCATTTCAAAAACATCTAGATTAATGCCCACAGCTCTTTCTAATTTATCGTTTACTGCAAATACATATTGAATTGATTAATCACTTGTTCACTCTGCAACTTTTCTTATAAGAACAGCCAAAATTCTGTCCTTAACCTATTCCGGATTTATGCTTACAAAAAAAGGGGACAACTACTTCCATTTGTTAAGACCAGATGTCCTGTCTAATATGTCATATGTTATTTCTTAATAAGAATATTTATGGCACTCAGGATGTATTGGAGTGATTTATTTTCTCAATATTAATATCAGAGATTAAGAATGTTTTAAGATAAATAACTGATTGTCACGTTAAAGAATCATGTTTAGGAACAAAATGACACCCAATTTGTCAAGATAATATTAGGATAGATAGTATGACAGTGATATGTAGAAACAATTCGCGTTTATAACATTGCTGTGCAAAATAAATAAAAAGTAAGTACATTTATCGTTGTGATTAATATGTTAACATGCAATCATAATTATATTCAATTTCGTATTTATCCTAATTCTGACAAATATCAAATTGAGATCGCCAAATTTTTACTAATAATCCACCACGACTTCTATTTTTAAGTTATTACACACGTGTAACCAGTTTAATACCGTTCAAATATTTATTCATCAACTTTTATTAATAAAATTGCTTTAAACTTTTATTATGCATACAAATTTATTTATCTAACTCTTAAAATTATGATTAAATTATGCAACTTTTGAAGATTTATTATATTATATAGAAAATATAACTAGAGAGAATACAAAAAAGAGAGGTAGTAACACGCGGGGAAAATACCTAGCACGCAGTAAACACGGAAAAATACCTCGCAGAATGTACTGCTAACATTTGTTCACCTGGTCTTAGAATTTTTCTAAAATATATATGTTCATCTATATTCAAACACCAATATCAAAGTGAAAATACATAGCTTATTTGCCAGCTACTCCTTCTTACTATTCAATGAGGGCCAGCGCTCTGGTATCAAGTTCAAATCCAGGCGTTGCCATGGGTGTTTGTGGTTCGGAATCCACTTTAAACCGTAGGTCCCGGTCTAATATGATTGTAGAGCGTTGCGGGGGCATTGATACTCCGCATCCGTGGCTTATATTCACGTTATACTCGCTCCCTGGGTAATGCAAAGTGAGTAACGTCGGTGCAGCCCTTTATGGCATAAAAGATCACGGACTATTTTCCAGCTGCATTTGAAAATAAAAAACAATAGTATGAATACGAAGCCAGAATAGAATTTTCAATAAAATAATAACAGCGAGGTGAATGTCACTAAAATAGACTTCAGCTTCGAGTGTTTATAGGTTAATTTAATAATATGTGACCCATTCGAGACCTCATTGGTTGCTAGAAGGTGAATTAACTACAATTCGATTTCTGCTGATGGCGTGCATTGCAGTTACAACTGTTTAGATTGTTTATTAATTATATCAACTAATTCTTACTACTTAATAGGATTTTTAACGCTTTGTTCTGTACAATACTCAAATGGGAGGCAGTACATATGTGCATGTAAGGGTTTTCCTAAAAACCATTTTTGCTATAGAGAAACAGTGTCGACTCACTATACTGGTATTTTCTAGTACAGATTATGCCCGGATATGAATGTATTGGCCGTTGAAACGTAATGGCATTAGTTAAATTTGGCGCAATCTTCAACTTTGAAACTTTCACAAAAGTATAATTTATATATTTCGAAAAATGGTGAACATAAGATGAATATGATTATTAAAATGCTAGAATTGAGAGAAGATGTTGACGCAAGCATATCCTTTATTTTCTACAATGCAAAGCGATGACTACAAAGCAATGGTGAATGAATATGATTATTGAAATGTTAGAAGATGTAAGAAATACTTAAGCAACTTCTCAATTTTTTCAAAACGATGGAACACTCTGCATCGCTTTTTTTAGAAAATAAATGTTTTACTTTGCTCAATAAAGCAACTACAAAGCAATGGTTTTCTCAAGGTGAATATTTTTATTGAAAACTTAAACATGAGGATGTTGATGTACAAGCATATTTTTTTTCTACAATGCAAGCAATGACTACAAAGCAAGAACTACAATGTAAACAACTAAAGCAATTTTTAATTTTAAAATGATATTGATGCATGCATTGCCAATTACGGTTTTACTTTCCTCAATAAAGACAAAGATCTCAATAAAGTGGGAGTTTTCTCGCTTTTTTCAATTCAAATTCAAACGTGAGGCCTGTTTATGTACATATAAAGTTTTTCAGAACACAATGTTAAAAAATAACGTCAATACATGGCATTTAATGGTATTTCAATAAAGACAAAGATCCCATCAAATGTGTTTTGCTCCTATACAATAAACAAAAGGAGGCAGGTTGTATACATGCAAGGGTTTTTCAGAAAGAATGTTATAAAATAGCGTCAATACGTCAGTGAAAAACAAAAGAAAAAATGATAATTTTTTGTTAATACATTTGAATTAATCTTTTCTACTTATTGAATTACAAAGTTTTGCAGAAATTAGGATCCAGGTAGATTTCAGAGATTAAATCGATACAATGAGTTTGAGAATCAATTGAAGAGAGTTTATTTTTGTATTCAGCGGTACAAAAGTTCTGCGTAATATGTTTTGTGTTTATAAGATTATTTGATTAAAAATAAATTACATAACAAAAATTACACAGCAAAATTATGATTGCCATAGAACTTTTAATGTAACATTTTTCGAGTAAAATAATAAAAAATATCTTCCACAGAAGGATAATTGCATAATTTAAATTTAGTTAATGGATGTAAGTTTATCATTAGTTTGTCTTTAATGAGAAAAATAATTATATTGAAGAGAAGGCATACAAATATGGTAGTCTATAGTTAAATGTATCTACATAAATATTTTAACTTTTGATTAATTTATTTTATTAAAAAAAAAAAAAAACATACTTACGAAAAGAAAGTACAAGAAACCCATTGAAACCTTTTTCTAAAATGTCATATTTCTGGAATATAGGAAAGCTCTTTATAATTATTTATAATTAAACGTTGGTTTCATTACATTTTATAAGAACTGTATAATGAAAGCTAATTATAAATCACAAATGAGAATAAGAGTTCGTAAGCCCGATTTGTGGATCAGTGGCAATTTGCGTCTCTAATGAGCATTAGGGTTGAGGTTTAATCCGCTGGTTGCTTCAAAAAAAAAAAAAGAGGAGACTCATATGACGTTTGTAATTGTTCAACATCTTGCCTCGTGATTCGGACTACCTGGCGAGAGATTTCCAAGTTTTCTCCCATACGATAATGCAAATGCGGTGTAGTATACGACTAAATATACAAAAAATAAACTATAATATTTAGTTAAGGTGTCACAACTTGTTCAAGGTTGATTGGTTGGGGTTATATGACAAGAGCCAGATTTGGCTATGCTGCGCCAAACAAAGGTGCTCTTTTGTAAAATTCCGGATTGTATTAAAAATAATTGTCATAGGTATAAAAGGTAAACACAAAGACAATATAAAAGGGCTAAAAATACTAAAAGTCAATTTCAACATCGAAGTAAAAAAATGAAGAAAATCATGAATATAGCAATAAACAATTGTTTATCTGAAGAGGTTAAAATTGATAAAGTAGTCGGAGAAATGGAAAGTTTAAAAATTTCATATACAAATGAGGATAAAATCCATCAGTCTAAGACCATGTCTTTTTACGTCGTACTCTACACAGTCGGGAGAACTGTCTGTGGAGAGAAACGGCTCCGAAACGGTTGTTCTTTCCAGATGGTTTGTTAAATCTTTTTTAATTTATGTAAAATATCTTTAGTTTGGATGCAAAACTTGTTCAAGGTTCTTTAATGCTCTGCAGGAAATCCTGTATATCTCAAACAGGGATTTTTAATTTTTGGCTGATCGGTACTTCTTTAATTAAAATTCCAAAGTTGTGACACATTAAAGTGTCAATCTTTTAAAAAATCGTCTTCTTTTCTATTTACTATTGAATGTATTCAAGTGATTATGCCCCATTTCATTTCGACAACATAGCCCCGTAAAAAGAAAACATCTCTCAAAATCTGCCGGTAGGCAGATGCTGTGTAGCCCGCCATCGAGTCTCCCGCCATTAAAGAAGAAAGATAATACAGGACACTATTAAAACTTGTTTTTACTTATGACATTAATATATTTAATGAAATTTATGATCATTTGAAGAATATAAGCAGTAGAAGGTCATTGAAGATTATAAGCAGTATATTTCTAAAGTCAGACATTTGTCACTGATATTTATATGAGGATATATTGGGTTCTTTCTAGCATTTTCATTCTTTCTTATAGAAAGTCAGGACAAAACATAGAATAGTTTTACATTTTCAAACCATTGTGAGGGATATAAATTGGCTAAATGAAACTGTAATTCCTCATGCGTTTTCATAGTTAATATTGAATCTATACAAAATCGGTGAGATAGAATTTCTTTTCGAGTCTTAACGATATCCCAATAATCCTAATGGAATTTTGATTCCATTTATTTTTATGGATGGCATCTTTTGTTTCTTTTTAAATGAAAAAAATAAATCAACTCTGGACAAAGTAGTCAATTTATCGCAGAAACAATGAAGGACCGCCGCCTAAAACTTTAAAAAGGCTGAAAGAAAGTATACCTTCCTTTTAAAAGAGAAAGAATAATGTCTTTCAAGGGTGAGAAAATCCATTGCAGCACTTCCAATAATCATAAATGTATTATATTGAAACCCAGACAATGCGAAAAGTAGACATTGTATCATTGAAAGTCGAAAAAAAAGATGAAATCGACTGAATCAGCATGCAGATTGAAGATGCAATAAGTTAGGTCACTTTGAACGATTTATATTAAGTGATTCGTTCATTTGAAGAATGCAAATCCAATGATGCAAATGCAATCCTATGAATTTGCAAATAAAATATAAGCGAGAATAAACTGAAAAAAATGGAAATGGTTATAACTTAAATGACAAAAAAATCATTTTAATTCAAACTGCTTTACACAATATGTACGTATATTTAAGTACAAATAAAAGATTTTAATTGTTTTTAAAGAATTTGGAAATTAAATCTGTCATTTGCATTTTCATAAATAAATTTATGATTAAATCTGATGCCTTTATTTTAATTATAAAATTTTAAAAAATCTTTAATTTATAAATGGTGCATTTTGTAAATTCCTTTTATGAATTTGAAAAAAATTGTCTTAAATACTGATAAAGAGATTTATGAAACAAAAAAGTCTTAAAAAACATGTTTATATATTTGATTACAAAAAAAAAATTAATCCAATTTTTTTTCCTATAGCAGTGAAATTTAGTATATATATTATATTACAAACAAAGTGAAATAATCACTTCTGTAAAAACAGGTTTGGCATAAGTGCAACTTTGATTTATGTTCTGTATGAACTCAAACAATTTTGTTTGATATATAACCTTTGTATGGAATAAACAAATCGCGTGCCACAAAAATATTTTCTAAATTAATTATGTGTCTAAAAACTTCGTAGAAAAGTACCTTTCCACCAATGTCCAAACAAGTCCCACAGTGTTTGAATGACCAGACAATGTTATATTTCCTAAATATAGTGAAAGAAGAAAATAGAAGAAAATTTATTTTAACAGATTTGTGGTAAATGTCAAATATGATGATTCTCAAATATTCTCAGCCACATCCAAGTGCAGCAGTGAAAGGAAAAAAAAAAAAGATGAAAAAAATTATAGGACTCCTAAGTAGGAAACCAGAACATTTGGGTATAACCAGGAATCTGAATTTATTAAGTGATATACATTGATGCGTCATGGTATTAAAAAAACAGTGGAACGATTCAATTCATTAAGAGATAATGTCACTCATAGCCACTGTGCATATTAATACTCAGCTTGGCAAAGAATCAATACCGTCAAAGACCTCTTGTAGTAGTTTCTGCAATATTTTTCCAGATGTACATATAACAGAATTAGTAGATCTAAGTAACTAAACGTATATTCATCATTGAAATGATTAACCATGATTTCAGTACTATTCCATATAACATTAGAGGTTATAATGTTTTAGTTCTAACTTCAACAATGTTAAAAAAAATTTGTATATTATGCTACAAATACTTTGTAACCTTGTGTTTGTTCATACTTTTTTGTAGTCGAAGATGTTTATTTTATTTATCTATCTTTGCAAAATATACTACTGGAATAATAAAAAATCTTTGCTTTGAAATGAAGGAAAATGGAAATTAGGAAAATTATTTGAAGGAAAATGGAAATTAATTTGTGGGCCCAAAATTATCTCTAAGACAGATTAAAATTAGAAATTGAGATTATACATCATCTAAAAATGGATACTAGTTGAAAGCTCTATCAAAAGGAGAGTTTGTAAATATTTTCCAACTTCAAATATTACCTTTTTTATTGATTAACTAGTCATTTCCATTTTGGTTTAGAGTTATCACCAGCTTTATTCATTAATATGTTCGATTGATATTTGAAAGGGAGTCATTAATATTAAGTTGGGGGAAATAGAAATCCATTATTTTTCACAGTATATACAAGACTTTATTTAACATGTTTTGGATTACCAATTTTACCAAATATGCACCCTATGTTTTGTTCTATGATCTATGTCATTTCTATGTCTTTTAAAGGTAGCTTCATAATGCCTCTCTCATAAAAGTCTTTGGTCTTTATTGGCGAAAAACTCTAGTAATCGATTTCCGCAATCTTTTCTTGATGCCAATTTCTTACCACTAAGGAAATTTTGCAAAACAAGTAAAACATGATAATCGCTTGGTGCCAGGCCCGGACTATATGGTGGATGTACCAAAACTTCCCCCAAACCAAGCTCACTGGAGTTTCTGGCGAATCACTATAGACTGTGTGTGGCCTGGCGTTGTCCTGGTGGAACACAACACATCACCTGTTGGCCAATTCTGGCAGTTTTTGGTCAATCGCTAACTTCAAACGGTCCAGTTGTTGACAGTAGAGAATTTGACTTTAGTGTTTGTCCATATGGAAGCAACTCATAATAAATTATTCCTTTCCAGTCTCACCAAATGCATAGCAGAACCTTCCCGGCAGTTAGTCCTGGTTTGGCCACCGCTTTGAGCTGCTTCACAGCGCTTTGACCACGATCGTTTTCGCACAAGACAATTGCTATTGCTATTTCTGCTTTGCCTGTTTAGTAAATCTGTACTAAACACAATTATCCTCGATATACGGCCATCCTCAAATTTATCTATGAAACTAACTATTTAATCAAACTTAAATCATAATATGCTAAATACTTTATAGTACTGTATGTACTGTAAAGGACCATTTTCAATATTTGATATAACATGCATCAATTTAGAGAGGTTTTACCTATTAAGTATATAACCAGTTCCACCTAAGCAACTTTCTCTATAAAGCATCACACTCTTGTACATTAGCATGAAAATGATAGCGTTTCATGTATAAAGTATACAGTCGACTCTTGTTAAACACTCAATTTTTATAGCAAGCAAGAACTTTAAATGATTAAAACTTCAGATTTCAATAATTTTAAAGATGATATTTCTATGACATCAATAAGTTAAACTACTTTTATTTATTTTTATTTAGCAACGCGACTTTTAAAGAATTATTTTAGAAACATAAAATCACTAGAGACCTGAAAGAATTGGTTGTAAATAAATATATACATGCAAATACTATATTAAATCATTTTTATTTTTTAAAATTAATAACACAATGTATAAGAGAACTGGCATTGAAAACCACATTTTGAAAGTGGGACTTTGAAGTGGACCACATTATAATTAAGGGATGTAAAAGCTTGTTGCATTTTCTTTTTACCAAATATATATTAAGACATCTAACAAAGAAAGCAAACTATTTTCAAAATCTGAATAATCAAATAAAAAAATAGCAAACGACAATTAAACACTTGCCAGATTCACAAAAATTAATTTATACATGCTCAAAAAGAACAAAACAACAGTAACTGACAAATTTAATCAGGAACTCGGATTATTTTTAATCGTAACCGTGTTCGTGGCTAATGCAGTTTTTCGCAAATGCACTCATAAATCATCTGGTAGTAAACAAACAAGACAGTAAGAATCAAGAGCAAAGTTTAAACTAAAACTGAATGCCGCCGAACAACTGACAATTCTTTAAAAAACGGATCGTTGCTTTTTGAGATGAAGTCATACTCACACAGAGTATAAGCACTTATAATTAAAGCTCCCACATTTAAAATGCTGTAAACAAAGAACTATTCGTCACATGAGTTCAAATTTGAATCTGAAGATACTTGGGAAATGGGGGAAATGGCATGGCATCAACAAAACGTTCCACCGATTTTTTCCCATCCAATTTGGTATGACCTTGCCGTGGTGGATGGGCTTTCCCACTAACAGTGTCACAACTGTTGAATGACTTGGAATTTATTTCTTCCGTCAAAAAACCGAAAACAATCCAGCACATTGAACGCTACAGTTGGTTTAATCGTGCAACTCATGCCAAAATACATTGTCATTTCGATTCAAAATATCACTGGCAACCGAAATCACTTTCTTTATGCCGCTTAAATCGCCATCTATTAATAGACTTTGGAACTTTTTTGATTTTACGCCGCGCCGTTTCCCTTCTTCACGTATCTTCAGATTCAAATTTGAACTCATTGTGAAGAGTGGTTCTTTTTTTACAGCATTTTTAAAAGTAGAACTTTAATTATAATCTCCCTGCATGTATTTTTAATGGACGTAAATGTTTGTTTTTATTTGGTAAATGGAAAATATAACAAAGACATCTAACAAAAGAAAATGAAATTATGTCTCAAAACATGAATAATGGTATAACAAGTAGCAAAATAATTTCAAACACTTTCCAGATTCACAAAAAACTAATTTATACATGCTGAAAAAAGAAAAAACAACAACAGTAACTGACACATTTAATCAGGAACACGGATTATTTTTAATCGTAACCGTGCTCATCGCTAACGTAATTTTTTATACTACACTCATAAATCATCTGTAGTAAAAACAAGACAAAGAATCACTGAGCAAAGTTTAAACTAAAAACTGAATGCAGCGAAACAACTGGAGAATTCTTATGGATCGGCCTGCTTTTAGATGAAGTCATAAATCACACAGAATATAAGAAGCACTGTAGCTAACCTGTGGAGTACACAGCGTGTTTCTAATTTTAAATATTATTACATGAAATATTGATTGATTGAAAGAGTGTCTTTTTTTATTTATAAAAAAATAAATCAAGAAATCAACTCTGTATATTCATAAATCATTTTAGGGTAGAAAAATATATAAGCTGAAGCATTATTTCTTACTTTCTATTGAAAAAAGCAGAATATTGTAAAAAAATTATTTTTTAAAAATAAAAATATGCGCGATCAAGATAACAATTTTTATTTCTGTGCAGAACAGGAAAAGACTAAAAATGATTGCAAATCTTTAATATATTTCTTTAATATATTTAAAGAATTGTTCTTTAATACTCTGAGATATTTTGTTGGTCAGTTGATAACATACTTTTAGTGTTTTATGGAATATTTTTGCATTTATGTTTTTGAGTCTTTATGAATAGCAGTTAAATGTATGAGAATAGTGATTTAGATTACTTTATTTTTTAAAAAAACATATCTATTTACAAAATTTTTTAAATAAAATACAGAATAATATAGAATTAAAAAGTCGCCCTTCCAAAATGCTGTAAAAGAGACACTCGTTACAATGAGTTCAAATTTGAACGGAAGATACTTGAGGAAGGGAGAAAACGGGCATGGCATCAGAAAAAGTTCCACCGATTTCTCCCATCCAATATGGTATGACCTTGCCGTGGTGGGATGGTCTTTCAACAACAATCTCACTACTGTTGAATGACTTGGAAGTTATTTTTTTCCGTCAAAAAAACCGAAACAATCAAGCACATTGAGCGCTACAGTTTGTTGAATGTGCAACTCATGCAAAAATACATGTGTCATTTCAATTCAAAATAACACTGGCAACCAAAGTCCCTTTCTTTATGCCGTTTAAATTGAGATCTATTTATTGACATCGGAACTTTTTTTTGATGTCTTGCCGTGTTTCCCTTCTTCAAATGTATCTTCAGTTCAAATTTTGAACTCATTGTGGCGAGTGTTTTTTTATTTACAGCACTTTGAAATGGGATTTTAATTATAATCCACCTACATATATTTTTAATGAACGTAAATGTTTTTCTTTTTTTATTTGGTAAAAGAAAAATGTAACAAAGACATCTAACAAAGAAATTAAATTCTGTTTTCAAAACATGAATAATGAAATAACAAGTAGCAAAACAATAATTAAACACATGCCAGATTCACAAAAACTCAATTTATACATGCTCAAAAAGAACAAAACAGCAGTAACTGACAAATTTAATCAGGAACTCGGATTATTTTTAACCGTAACCGTGCACGTAGCTAACGTAATTTTTTTATAACACACTCATAAATCATCTGTAGTAAAAACAAGACAGAAAAATCAAGATCAAAGTTTAAACTAAAACTGAATACAGGCAAGCAACTGAGAATCCTTAAAAAAATGAAACCGGTCTGCTTTTAGATGAAGTCATAAATCACACAGAATATATAGAAGACACTGTAGCTAACCTGTGGAGTGCACAGCGTGTTTTCTAATTTTTTAAAATATTATTACATGAAATATTGATTGATCGAAAGAAAATTCTTTATTTATACAAAATATATCAAGAAATCAACTCTGCTATAGTCATAAATCATTTGTAGTGGAAAAATATATTTGCTGAGTATTATTGCATACTTTCTATTGAAAAATCAGAAGATTGTGAAATTATTATTAAAAATAAAAAGGTAAATCAGAATTTTCTTTTTATTTCTGTGCAGAATAAGAAAAAAGACAAATATGATTGCAAATCTTCATATATATTTTGATAAAAAGAAATACTGACTAAAGAATTGTTATTTAATATTTAAGAGATTTTGTTAGATAGTTGATAACATAATTTCAGTGTTTTATGAAATATTTTTGAAGTTATGTTTTTGAATCTTTATTAATGTCAGATTATTATTATCTTTATTAATGTATGAGAATAGCGATTTAGATTACTTTATTTCAAAAAAAATCTATTTATAAATTTTCAAATATAATACAGGGTGATTAGAATTGAAAACTCCACTTTCAAAGAAATGCTGCAGACACTCGTCACAATGAGTTCAAATTTGAAAGCAGAAGATACTTGAAGAAGCAGGAAACGGAAGGCCCTGAGCTGAGCCATTTAAAATTTGTCTTCAAGCTCGGATATTTAAATAAACAAAAAAAATTAATAAAAAATTACAAAACTTTAATTAAAAAATTAAAATTAAATTTTAATTAGTTAAAATTTAATTAATAAAAGTTTAAAAATATTTGTTTTTGAGTACGAAGCGGTTAATGATGGTGCTGTAAGCGACATACGAAAGAAAGTGAATCGGTTCAAATTGGAGACTCATTGTGACGAGTGGCTCTTTTACAGCATTTTGAAGTGCGACTTAAATTATAATCATCCTGTATTATAGTCCATTAATTATGTAACTATACTAAGTAACTATTACTATAAGTTTTAAAATAAGCCACGAGTCTTAGTGTTTGCCAGAATCTTAAAACTTTTATAGTAATACGTTTTTCCTGCACTCATTTACCGTGACATGTATTGTACAGCATCAAGGCAGAAAATAATGCTATTAAAATTCAATATCTAGTATATATATTTTTAAAAATTGGATAATAATAAAAACAAACATTATGTTCAGAAGCAAAAATCTAAAAACTAACAGGGCGAGCGATTTATTAACTAGTAGAGCACAAAAACAAATGTAGATGAAGACAAAAA
>BPLR01004013.1:0-26491 GCA_021605095.1 Caerostris extrusa | reverse complement strand
GGATTTAAAAAGAAGTTGGCTAAGTGCATTGTTCCGGAGCAGATTACTTTGAAGGCAATGAAATAAATTTGGAAGAATAGAGAGTTTTTGAAAAAAAAATAATTGGTCTTACTTTTTGGGCACAGTAGTATATGTAATTTAACTAATATTTTCCTCATAGTAAAGAAATGTTTTTCATCCAATCAATATAAGTTATAATATTTGTAGAACGCATTAAAATTATTTAAGAGTTATTTGATCCATCTTCTTTATGAATATCTTTTGTTGAGTTTACTGATATGAATTATTAATTTAACAAGCATTTTGACAAATTAATATCTTTCTAACCAGATAGACTAAAAATTACGATGTTTAAAAATTGACAGCTTGAATCCTAATTTTTATTAAAGTAAAACATTTACTATATTAAAGAAAGCAGAAAAACTCTTCTTAATTAAAATAAATCACGATTATATTAAAAGTGTTTAGGTATAAAAATTTTAAAATTACCTTTTTAAAAGTTGAAAACCTCAAAAACCAGCAATATTTTAAACTTTTTATTTAGTCAGTTCTATAATTATTAATATTCTGTAAAATATTTTGAAAAGGTTTTGCAGCGTCCTTCTTTTCTTTCTATTTCAGTTCAAGGAAACTGCAAGGCAATCAATTGTTAAAATTTCAGTTATAACAATAATAGTTTCTTCTTACTTTTCAAGTTCTATCAAGTTCCAGTTCTATCATTCTGTTAATATTCTGTAAAATTTGTTTAAACTTTTTACAGGTTTGAAGGTTATAACATTTTTCGAAACCCTTAAGTGTTAGATTTTACTATAGTGACTATTTAAATGAAACCCCAACACTCTTTTAAAGTACATTGAAAAAAGAAAATTATATAAGTCAAACTTTTTAAATATTTAAAAAAAGTGAAGAATCACTATGGCCTAAATGTGTGATTGTTAGAATTTTTAATCTACTATTAATACTCAGGGTTCATATAGATAAGCGTTATTTCTTTCATTTTTAATGTATTTTTTCTGATCTGTCATAAAAAAATAAATAAAAAACAATACAATAATTTAAATTTTTTTATTTTAAAATTTTCGTCCTTAAAGGGTTAAACATTCCAAATAGTCGAAGGTTTTTCTTCGCAGAGACTAGACATTTCAGAATGATCTTTTCATTCACAGAAAGTTTTTTTTTCCTACTTCAATAACTCAAGGTGTTATTAGGCAATGGAGAAATGCACATTTCTGAGCATTTTAGAAACGGTAGCCCTTTGTTTATAACATGCATAATAACCTAAAGTTAAAATACTGTAAGCTTGTAATTAAGCAGTGAATAAACTAGCATAAAAATTTTAATATAGAACATACAGTAAGAATTTAATATATCTTATTTAATAAATTGATGACGTTAAATATCATCGCATTTTTTTTTTTTGTATAGATTTAATAATATTTATTGAGTGAAGAAGGCTATAAGGCATTAAATATAATTATTATATGATTTTCTTCAAATTAGGAATTAAAATTTCAATCTAAATTAGTTTCATTAATATTTGCTTTTGATTACTTCTAAATAATATAATAAATAAAAAAATATTAAAATATATTTAAATAATAACTAATATATTTAAAATAAAGTTTGAAAAAGTAACTAAAACATTTTGTGTCATTTATTGTAAAATTCAAATAACCTCACAATAAATTCTATATTTCATTAAATATTTCAAATGTGATGAGACTGTGACATTAATTTATATAAATGATTTATGCACTAAATTAGTGAAATTTATTGATTGTTTATCTTTTTTTGTAATTTGTTTAAATAGTTTTCTGAACTCCAGTAAACTATATGAACTCCACAATTTTATGTCAGGGTAATCTAGCATTTTCTTCTTAATAAAAAATAAATATTTTTTGACATGACATGCTAGGAAAAGACTGTCACGAAATTTAAAAATATAGACGTTGTTTTTATCATGGATGGCGTATATTATATTAAATGTTTTTATACATTGAGAATACTTAATTTTGAATTAATAAGTATTCGTGGAAAGGATTTATAAATAATAATTAAAATTAAGAGCAAAAGTAGTCGGCGAAGTAAAAGGTTGAATAAAAGTGTACAAGTCTCTGTCGGCAGCTTTCTGACACCTGTCAAACTCAAAGCATGTCGAATCGTCTTCTATGAATAGTTTTTTGTTTGTTTATTTATATGTTTGTTTCTCCAATGAAAGACAAATAGATAAAAAAATTGAATATAAAATGCATAATGTTGGTGAAATTTTAAACATTAATTAAATATATGTAAAATTCAGATGATTTAACTAAATCGTAAATGTTTTTTTAATGAGTTAATTTTTTCAACAATTCTGAAATTTCGGTTTTTAAAAAGTTTTGAAAAGTTTTTTCATTGGAATAGTACCTAACAGTTAAAAAATCCTTCTTTGAAAAATTTTTTTTTTTTTAAGGACGTTGGCAAAAACAAATTACTCCATCAACAAATATTATTTTTAAATATTACATTTAAAAATATGCAAATTTCAAAACGTTATTTTTAGCATTTAATAAAACATTTTCAGAAAAGTGGGGTTTTTTTTTCCCGTACTGTACAGGCAAGTATCATTTTTTAAACGTATAAAAAAAAAATGTGAAAGAATTTTATTTTTCTTTACCTTTTATACACAGTAAAAATTACCTGAAATTCAAGGAATGATTTGTTTTATGAAAGTTATTTCAAATTTCTTTAATAAGAATGGTACAATAACGAGTATAATCTGTTATTCCCCCACGTAATTTATTTTTCTAACCGCCAACTCCCCCCCCCCAGTGAAATTCGAGGAATTCAGAAATGATTCCGAAATGGTTTCTTCCTTCTCATTGCTTTCCACCCTCATGTCCCATTTTTGGCAACATGGATGAAGTAAGCAATTAGAAAAGAATTTAAAAATGCTTATAAATGAACACTTCAAATATAAGAGACGAGATTATACGAAACAAAACTATATAAAAAAACGTCAATTTTAAAGAAACAGGAAAACATGCGTTTTTACATCTTTATTAGCGCTAAGTAATTTGAGCTCATTATTCTTAAGAAAAATTTAAAAAAACTAAATAGGAATAAGCAGTACAATTAGGCAACTTAAGGAAAATAGACATAAGTATAATCAAATCTATGAATTATCTTTTTATATATTAATTACAAATTTATGTTTAATTTTTATCATATTAATAGAGTTACAGTTTTAGATCTAAAGTAATAAAGGATCATCCCATATGTTGAAGAATTGTTTTTCAATATGTTTTATAAAATTAAACCTAGAGTTTTAGAAATTTAAAAATAATACATAAATACTTTTTCAAATGTAGACCTTTTCATCTATTTAATCCATCTTTATTTTCAATTTATTTCCAAGCATGTTTATTTAAAAGCCAGACGGTAATCTTTTAAATTAGCTTTACCTTTTTTGTTCTTCACAGGCTATAATAATATTCCCCATGCTCATTTTAATTAAAAAATATACATAAATACTTTCAAAATATATTAATAAATTTGATATATTTTGAAAAAAAAATGATATTTGTTCTTATATTGTTATTGACTTTATATATTTTTGAGTGCATATGAATTTTTCAGCAATTGTAACTATGCTTCAAAGCTTTGAATATTTAATGAATATTGTACTAGTATGTTGTTTGACCTTGAAAATAAAGTTTCATAGCAGGAATTATCTGGCCTTCCTCGCATATCACACCCTTGTGTCGGGGAGTTATGGCTAAAAATTTTTCCAAAAATCTGTCGATGTTATTTTTCTTAATTTCAATTCAATTTCTTCATTTTCAATTCTTAGAGAAGTTACGTTATTATATAACAAATTACATAATTTTATCACAAAATGTGTTTATCTAGTATCCTTTGAAGCATTTCCACAATATTTTATTTCCATGTAATTGATATTTAAACTAGATAGATTATTGAATAGTGCTTAACAAATTATTATAATTCATAAATACACATATTAAATAAGCTTCTCATATCTTTGATTAATATCAAGAATGATAAAATTTTTACCTCGCACCTTTTGTATCCTCCAAAATAAATTTTTCACATTATTCATTAAAAAATATTGATCTCGATGTGTCTTTCAATAACACTTTATTACCGATTAGTATAGCTCGAGCAAAAAAATGTTTTATAAATTACAAATATTAAAATTAAAGACATAATTTAAATCATGAATATTAAGATTTTATACTAAAATATATATATATTCCTGTATATATATATATATATTCCTGTGACCTTTCTTAAATAATCAATTTTCTCTTTTACTATTTTTAATTTGACAGCTATTGATTCCTCATATTTTATTAAGAATTATTCAAAAATTCAGCGTTTCGAAATGCTGAATGTTTGAAAAACTCAATTAAAAATAGAGAAACCTAAAGCAAATTAAAAATAGTAAAAGAGAAAATTGATTATTTAATAAAAGTCATAAGAAAAATCCACATAATTCGATAAGAGCAATTAAATTTTGGATAAAAAAAATTAAGATTGAACATAAAATTATATTTTAAAGAACAATTATGATTTATTTTTTATTAAATAACAAGAACTTTGTTACTGAAATAAAAGTATTATATTTTTGACATTAAATTGCTTTCTAATTTAAAAACGTTGATACATATCATCTAAATGATATTAAATATTAATTTATTCATACCAAACTAGAAAAAAATTAAATGCTAATTTTATCTTCACCTTTTATTAAAACTATCACAATTTTCCAATACTTTATTTAGTCAGTTTGAAAAAAAATGCTGCTAAAATGATATTTAACAAAAATATTGCACGAATTTGGATCTTTCCCTTCAATGAACATATGTATTATGATACACCATTTTGAATTCATATACTTATCTGTTTCTTCATAAAACTATATCAATAATATTATTTCACAATTTAATATTCAATGTCCTTCTAATGAAGGAAATTTTTATCCTGATCATTTTTTCATTGACAATATTTCAAATATACATGCATGCATTATCTTCTCAAAAGAAATTAGACTTTTAAGATATGTATTCTTCTTAATTACTGTAAAAAAAGTTTAAGAAACTCTAATTTTATTTTCAGATTTGAACAACCAACCATGAGAAGAAAAGAGCTTTCATAGAAAAACTGTAAGCAACTCTTAATCAATCATTCTAAAATTTGAAGACCTTCGAAATAAATTCATTTAAACAAACATTTTAAGCAATTTTTGAATAAATTATTAAGGGTCTGTTATTCGTTTCAATAAAACAAACCATCTTCAAAATTATAATTTTTTTATACTACATAGTATAAAAATATGAAAATTGTAGCTTAAAAAATAACATTTTTAATAAAGTGTTTTGTAAAAGTTAAATGTTAAATAGACATATTTCATATTATAATTTAAGAATTCATGTGTCAGAACGTTTTTTGTAGTTCTGGTAATAAATGAAATCGGTAAATAATTTAAAAATTAAATCAATAAATAATTTTAAATTACTATATCCTAATAATTATAATCTAGCATATCCTAATAGTGAAAGTTTTTCCTATTAATACAATATTTATATATATATTTTATATATTTATTGCAATATAATTTTTAGTAATAATATATTATCTTAATAACTATAGAAATAATATTTTAATATTAAAATATTATATTTTTCTTAAATTAACTGTCATAAAAAATTTCTTAAAATATTGACGGATAAATTTTTAATACGGGCTGAATTATGAAGCATTAAGAAAATAATTGAAATTTTAAAAAAAAAAAAGTTTAATTTACTACGTTACTAACAAATCTGAATAAAAACAATCTATTTCGGTTATTACGAGTAATCCAATATTATGCAAATCTCAAAAAATATAACCTTTCTTATACAGCGCCAAAATGCACAAATTTTTCGGAAATCAAATAGTTCTTTTTACATTTGCTTGAAAGGAAATTTTCTCTCTTTTTCTTTCCGCCAAAATTTTATCAGAAACTCTGGCAATGTAAATCAGTCAGATAAGAAATAGGACCATTAATGGAAAATAAACAAGAATTACTTTTTACATTTTCTTTTGAAAAAATAAAACCTTACAGTCGAAAAATACAAAGAATGAAAAAATCCACCATCTCTTGTCAGAGAGAGAAGATATTTAATTGGAAAAAGATTGCATCGGATGGAATGTATTTCAACAAACGCTTGCAAATGAAGAGGAACGCAAAAATTTATCGAGGGGGAAAAAAAGAGCAAATGTCTCGATCCACTCCATTAGTGCAAAAGGATTTTCATTTCTTTCGTGCAAATATTGATATCTCTTTTTCTACTTGAAGACAAACTTTTATAGATTTTTTTTTTTTTTTGCGAATCAGTTTAATAGTAAAAGAATGCAATGTAATCATGAAGAATGCAACATGATAATTTAGTTATTATTTTTCTTTGAGAATATGTTCTACATAATAATACCAAATTTATTTATTGAAACCTGAAAATAAAGCACAGATAATAATATTTCCTTGGACATTAATTTGTTGATGATCATTGATGTCATTTTAATATTTTCAAATCAGCATTTTAATTATAATATCATCAAATTAAATCGAAATGCCTAATAAAAAGTATGATAGTAACAGCATCGGAAAGGTAAATTCTGTCATGCCCTGCTATCCTGAAATCATAAATATATTGGAAGTTTGCTGTAGAATTCTATAAGCAAATTGTTGTAATTGTTTAAAAATTGCTACTAAAGAGTTAAGGCATTTGAAATAGCTTTTGCCAAGTTTAAACCAATTCAATTTTTTATTTTGGTATGTATTATGCGCAGTGAAATTTTCATGAAAGGTGAATTGATAACATCGAATATTATTATGTAATGCACATTATTTATGTGTAATATGCATCAATTTACATAGATGCATAGATAAGAACATGCAAACATTTATACGCAAAGCATTCGCACAAATATTCACATACATATTATGTAATATACCTAAGCACATATATGTATATGGAATATACAAATACGACAAAATAAGAAAAATTTCACCTTGAAATTTTGAAGCTACAGAATTTCAATTTTAGTTTTCTTTTAGGTTACGAGCATTGTCTCACATTCGTGGGAATTTGACTGCAAAGTACAACTAGTGTTTGAGTTACGTTTGGTTTGTGGTCTTCAAACCGATTCCGCAGATTTTGAAATGTAAACTGAATTGACCAGCAAAGAACTTGCAGTGGCCCAATTTTGTTTGATGAAACCATATAGAATGTTGCAGCATGCGGACTGGCGAGTAATCTCGCTGATTTGGAAGAAACGTTTATGGGTGTTATAAACAGTTCAAAGAAGGCAGATAACGCTTTGAAGACGAAGAGCCTCTGGTCGACCATCCACCTCAACCGATGAAGTGCACGTCCAAAAGATTAAAGAATTGGTGCTTGCAAACCGTCGATTTACAATTAGAAACCTTGCTGATGATGTTAAATTTCAAAGGATCAGTCAACTCCATTTTGGGCCCCAAACGCATCAAATCTCGATTGGTACCGGAAAGCACTGAATGCGCCAGCTCACACTGCATTGATTCTTCGCATCAGCTTCGCCAAAAATGAATCCCATATCGTTCCCACAACCACCATATTCACACCTTTGTTACTTCTGGCTTTTCCTTAACTCGTAAAAGACCACTCGGAGGAGACACTCCGTATTGAATCGATCAAGGCGATGAAATAAATTGAAGAATAAATAAAGAGTTTTTGAAAAAAAAAATAATTGTTCTTACTTTTGAGCACAGGTGTATATATATATATTGTAATCCATGTAGATGAAGGCTCATCTTAGTGAGGGGGTTAAAGATTTTTTTTTTTTTCGTGAATTTTTTTGCTCTGTGACAACATCAGAATAATGTACTGTACGCCTTTTTTTTTTTTTTAGAGGGATATTTTTTGGGATTATTTTACAATGGAGGGGCGGGGTTCCAGCGAAACTGGTGGCAATATCAGAATGTTGTCTTATAAGAAGATAATTGTTTTTTAAATTAATTTAATATATTTTTTGAATTAATTTTTCAATTGTTTTTTTTTTTTGTTTGGATTTTTAAATTAGTTTATTTTTACAAAATTTTATTTCATGTGAATTTATTTATTTTTTTTTTTTTAATTTATTTTTCCTCTTTACAAATATCTTTTACTTTGCAAAGAATTATTTCTGCAAATGATCTTTCTTTTAAGCTTTTATTTTCATTTCATTTTATTTTTGTTATTGCTGTTGTTAAAGGAATTTATTCTTTAATTTATTTTTAGAGAATTATGTTTTATTTATTTTAGCATGATTTTTTTTTTTTTTTTTTATATTTCCTATTACTTTAATTATACAAAAATTTATTTTTGAAAATAATTTATTTATTTTTATTTTTTATTTTTTTACACATTTATTTTATTTCAAATTTTTTTTCTTTTTAATTTTTAATTCCGATTTTTTTCATTTTTATTAAAATTTATTTTGTTAATAGAAAAATGCTCGGATGTTTTCTTCACGGAAAAATATATAAACGTATTATGCAGCTAATCACTTCATAGCATGCGAATAGATTTTCATGTGATGTCGAATCAACTAGTCGGCTGACCCCTTCAAGTAAAAAGACATCATGTACAGGAACATAACATATCAATGAAAAAAATTTAAAAAGAAATGATTTATAAACATGATGAATGTTCGTATCACGTAATTTTCATGAGCTCTCTGCTAACACAATCAAATAGCATCCCATGAATATATAAAAAATTAATTTTGAATATATGATTTGAATATATAACTTGAATGTCAATATACATAAAACCAAAAGTCCTCACATTCAGTTTGCAATTTCTTAGAAGAAATATGGGAACAAATTCAAAAGCTAAAGAGTTTGTGGAAACAGTAGATGACTGAAAATTCTTAGCTATATCATGGCTAAAAATTACAAATTAAAAATTAATAATCCAGCAATGTTTTCCGGGGCACTTTTCTTTAAAGGGGGATTCTGAAATACTTTTCTGTGTTGTCCTTTAAAAGAGTATTCTTACCGATGGAAATAGTTCTGATCAATTGATTAATTATAATGCATTGTGATGCTGATATTAAAGTACCAGGGTTTAAGTCTATCGATGGTGAAGTGGTATTTTTTCCTTTTTGTCAAGAATAATGATTTGTGGAAAGTTTCGGATGTTGACATTGGTATTAAGGGTTGGTATTATTACTTTTCAAATAAGATCCATTAGATAAATATCATGGCATATTTTTTTAAATGTGAATGGTTGATTATAATGAGGGCATCCACATACCTTAAATCAAGTTTGGAATTAGACAATAATTCTTCCGAACTAATGAAGGTAACAATTAACAGATGCCGATGAATACTCAGTGCCTTGTGATGAATCACGTGCAAGCATTCTTTTGCTATGACGACTATTGAAAAGCATCCGGCTTATTTTCTCCTCTACTTTAATCACTTTTCCTCACGCTACAAATTAATCGAGTCCTCGAGCGATTCGCTTGAAGTAATTCGTGATGCTCTCGAGATGCCAAACCTGTGACAGCGCAACTTATCCCTCGTGGATCGGGGACACTCATCCCTTCAGGCCATGTCACCTTCAGCGTCACCCGTGTCCACGTTCCTATTTAATAGCCAATTTCCGGTTAGGAAGGTACATGGGTAACTCCATTAAAGTGTTAAAATTGCAGGTTTCTTTTGGTTGAAAATGGCAGATTACATCATGAAAAACAGTATAAAGACAGTTTTTATAATTATTGGAAAAATAAAATGTACAATTTTTGTATAGAAAAAGTCATTTGCATTTATTATCTTGTGTTCATTTTTCAGATAATAAAGTATATTGAAATTTTTTTGTCATTTTAAAAATGTCTACGTGTTTCAAAATTTATTTAATTGTTTTTGAAAAATATTTAAAATTGATATTTTTATGAAGTTTTCCGTAAATTATTATTATGTATTTTTTTTCCCATTTAAATATACTTTGCATTCAATAACAAATTCTCATTGAATAACAAAATTTTATTCAATGAATTTGTTATTCAATTTCATTGAATAACAAATTCATTGAATAAAAATTTCTATTCTTTCTAACATAGAAATTAAAAACCAAGAACTTTTCGTTAATTCTTTTTCAATTTCTTTCAGCTGTATACAAAGAGTGTAATTTGGAATCCCCGGTGCGTAATCAGGTTTAAAAAAGTTTCTTGAATCATGAAGATATCTAAATTTTGATCAGAAATAAACTCTTGATGTCTTCGAATTTTGACGAATGCCGCTAGCGTTAAAGAAGGCCAAATCGAAGAGACTGCAAGTTATTGTTCAATAGAGCGTTTGAATTAGTAGCCGTGATATTGAGCGTGGTAATGCTCGAAAATTACTAGTGCCTTTTCCTCGTCCGCCTCAAGCGCACGTCAAGTAAAAAAAAAGCCGACCTTATTGCCCTGAGGAGAGCGGGGAAATGAAGCGTTTCGTCGTGAACGAATTGAGAGAGAACTAAAGAGTTCGAGAGCTGAATCGGATTGAATAGAGCTTTTGTTAGTAGTTACACCCTTCGGGGGAGGAGTCAGTAAAGTTAACGGTGCGTGGCTGTGCTGCGGACTTATTGTTTACAATTTGCGCGAAACTAACTTCTTGAGTGACTCTTTTAGAAGGATGTGGCTGAGTCCTGGGAATAGTCTTGTTGACTTGGTGAGATTTTGATTTTGATTTTGGCTAAAAGGATTACTGGGTTGGTTAGTTTGTTTCCTTTTTTTGGGAAACGGGGCTGGCGCAGTTCCCGCGTGATTCTCGAACAATTAACACATTTGAGGTCCTCGGTTTCTAAATCCAGGTTGCAATCTTTTGCAGCATGGTTGCCGGAGCGCTTCACACATCTTTGTAGGAGGTGACATGCTTCACTACTGTGCCAAAACCCTTGACACCTAAAACACTGGGGGGGGTAGTTCCTCCCCTATTTTCTCGATCGAAACTTTGGTGCCGAAAAGTTCAGTGATCCGTAAATCTCTTCAATGTTCAAGCAGTTAACTACTTGGACATAGAAGAGAGGCATTGGCTGCTTATTTTGAAATTTTGATAATTGCGTGAATTTAATGATGTTAAATCCTTCAGCTTTTATAGCCTCCATGATCGGCTCATGCTTAGTGCATGAGGGTAAGCCCCTAATAAAAATCTTGACCGGGGAGATCTTTTTTGTAAATTAAAGCACTTGAATTCAGCGCCTTGTTTGACAAGGGCTGCTTTCAAGCGTATATGGTCCTCTTCAGTGTCGACTGTCAGTTTCAGGAAATTGTCCTAGACTGAACTGATGGAGCCGCGCGCCTGTAGATCGCGTTGTTCGATACCTAATTTGTACATGGCTAACAAAGAAAGGCGGGATTCTCAATTTGTGCTGTCGTTCGGGGTTGAGTCATCAACCACATCCATGGTGTTAGTAGGAAGGTTGGTATGGGAAGATGTGTGATACCTGGTGGCAAAACAGGAGGGGCAGCAGAGGTGGGAGAGTAGGGTTACTCGGCGGATCATGTGGCTTAGGAGGAGCCCTAGAGCCCTTCTGAACCATTGGCCGTTTCTCGCCTCCTTTCTCTGAGGACAACTTGCTTATGTTGTGAAAGTTGGGGAGCAGTATTTGCTGCAGGTTGTTCAGCATCTATGAGATGTTGGACTTTGTCCTTCAGATCGTTTACAGTAGCTGGGACTTGATTGGGTGTCATGTTCAGTTTGCTTCAAAGAGCGAACATCTCGTCCTGAGAGGCACCATTGAAGGCCTGGATCATAATATTGGGCAGAGAGTTCGGATTATTTTTGCATGCAGCAGGGCGAATCAGTCTGCAGCAAGTCTGGCTTTTAAGTTGGATGATCTTTACTATATCCTCTGCATGAGCATATAGATACTCGGATATTGGAGCTGCGACGTTGGCCGGTGGTTCATATGGGGTTTTTCGTCTCGGGAAGACGTTTTTCCTCATCCCCGTAGGAGATAATCCATCGTTTCGCCCTGTCCAGGGTTCACCACGTCCAAAACATTTCAGTTTGATAAGACATTTCCGCTCTCTCGTTTTAATGCGAACTCCATTCTCCGTTTAAAAAAAAAGAAGAAGAACCATTTTTTTCTCCGTAGTTCGTTTGATAGGTTCGGGAATCGTTCTATTTTCGTCAAAGCTCGCTCCAACGCGGAACTTCGAAATGAATTAGTTCTGGTTTGCTTATAACTCTACCCTCCCCCCTTTCCTTTTCTCTTTCTCTACAGCCATCCAGAAGATTTCTTGGTTTCGTAACGGTTATTTATAAAACTCTTTTTAATTGCCACAGTTTTATTTTTTAAATACTTTTGTAAACTATTTTTTAAATTTTGTATTTGACAACCTTTCTACTCCTGTAAATTCTCTCCGGAGCATGGGCTAGTTTAATATTCTTTCTTAGTTCATCTTTTGGATTTAAAAATTATGTTTTTAAAAGTAATTATTAATATGGAGGTACGGAAATTCCCTGGTACTCCAACTAAACACCTACCGTTATGTTACGTTGGAGCTCCCATTGAAGGGAGCTCTGAGTGATTCATCAAGCCAAAAATTTAAACCTCCACCTGTTAGGTTTCCAAACGAGTTGAAAAATGCAATCAAATATAGAAAGCTACGTCGGATTATGGCAAGATCAAAGAGATCCCAACGCTGAGCCGATTATTATGACAAGTAGCTATAGTTAGGATGATGATCAAGAATTTCTCAGCAACGATGGAAACGTTCCATAGAGGCCATGACACCTCAAACAACACTATTTAGACGAGCGTCTTTGTTGCAAACCTTTTACCAACATTCCACCACTGATACTCTCCGATTGATCTTTTGCTTATGCACCTGAGGAGAAAGCCGAGCTTTTAGCTGATATCCTGCAACTTCAGTTTGAAACTAACCACGACGTCGAACATTCTATTTTCTTCAGATGCACCAACACTGCAGTAGCAGACTTCCTTCAACAACTATATGATATCAACGTAAATGATATTAGTCAGATCAGTCCAGCTGAATGTGAATTTATTAGGAAAATTTAACCCAATAAGTTTTCTGGGATTGATCGCATTAGAAGCGTATGCTAAAATCTTTACCGTATACTTATATTTTATTGATCACTTATCTGATTAACTTTTAATCGATAAGTGTTATTTTCTTCAGAGCTGGAAAACTGCCGTAGTAATTCCTCTTCCAAAACCAGATAGCAATAGGGCCTACTCTCAAAATTATCGTCCAATCTCACTACTTAGTGGAATGAGTAAAATATTCGAATATTCGATTCTTAAACGCCTGGATCAGCACTGCACGAATCATTATATTATCATTCCTGAGCAATTTGGGTTCAGAACTCAACTCAGTACTTCTCACCAGCTCTTACGTGTTAATGGGCTGATCCATGATGGCTTTATTAATCGTAAAATAAAAATAATAATAATAATAAAAAACAATTTGATAAAATTTGCCATAATGGCTTATTACTCAAGCTCATACGAGTTGATTTTCGGCTCAGTTTATTAAAATTATTCACTCGTATCTCACTTTGAGTAATTTCTGAGTGCGAGTGGGAGGGATCATTTCTAGCGATCATCCAATCAGGAACGGGGTTCCACAGGGCTCACTGCTCTGTCCCAGATTGTTTCTAATCTCTGTGAACGACATACCCAAGCCAGAGTTCTGTAAACTGGCTATGTTCGCATATGACACAGCTATAATTGCACAGCACAAAACGCCAAATTTCGTCGTGGCTTTGCTTAATAATTGTATTCCTCGCTTGGAAAGTTGGTTGACCACCTGGAAAATCGAAGTAAATCCTACCAAAAAAGTGCGTGCCTCTTGTTTACGTAAAAGAACATTGGTTCTCTTTTGAATGTCACCCTTTTCAAAGGCCAGCCAGTCCCCTGGGATACTGAGTACAAGTACCTGGGGTTAGTTTTTGACTCAAAATTATCTTTTAATACCCACTTTACCAAAGTAGTTGGTTGCAAAAAGCACGTGCCAATTCCGATGCCCTGCTGCTACCACTCCTGCTGCCACCTCTCCACCTGCCTAGCAGATGGATTGTTCCTGAGATACTGGACAATTGTTCAAATATATACAACAGGGAATGGATCCACAGACCCTTATTTTGGCGTTCCAGGAGTGCCTTTACCCAGACTCCGCAATGAAATGACCATCATACCAGGGCCTTGATCATATTCATAGCCTATATCAACATCCAGAGCAGTAATTATTAATGTTCGGCGCCAACTTGAAATTTCTCAGGAATGCCATCTGGAACGCAAATGGATTGCGCTCCAAAATCAACTAGGTAAGAAAATTCATTTTAGAATTTAACGTTGAGGTTCTTTTGGTCCAGAAACTAAATTAAGTCCTGGAGAGACCCCACTGATCGCTAATTATCGATTCTATCGTTTTGATAGAGTCAACCTAAATTCGTGTAAACGGAGGCACCTGCATTTATGTTAAAAGTAGCATCAAGCACCATGAACTATCTGCTCCGCGCCTTAATTGCGCCGAGGTAGCCATGATTCAAATTAATCTAAATGATTTTCCCCCATCATCATCGCTTCGACTTATGTCGCACCTCATAACCCAGGTGGATACCCGGTGGAGGACATAGACAGGATACTGAAATCTGGACCCAATGTGATTCTAGCCGGCGACCTGAACGCTTTCCACTCTAGTTGGAATTTCGGACGTTCAAACCGTAATGTATTCAAATTGAACAAGTATCTGAAATTACAAAGAGGATTGAAAGTTGTTGCTCCCAGACCAACTAGATTTAACATTATTAGCAACCGCGCGGGAATGGCCTTGATTTTGGCATTCTTAAATTTATTCCATTTAATTGTGATGTTGAGGTGATCAACGAACTTTGATTCTAATCATCTACCTGTATTGTTTACCTTCGAAACCTGCATAGAGTCATTGAAAGGTCCAGACCAGCTTTTGACCAATTGGGAGGACTTTTAGCTATAGGCTAAGCACTAAGACCCCTTTTATATTTAAGTGAACCCGCTGACGAAGATCGTCTCATTGCAGATACATTTCACTCCGTCTTGGCGTGTGCGATGCTACAAGAGGAAATGGATTTTGCCCGACGGATCGGGTCCTTTTTCAGGACCACCCGAGGCCCCCGCCTGATCTGCCGCTGGAGCTGATACCGAACCTGACTCAACCTCAAATCAACTGTGAGGGACTTAGAAGGACTACTGCTCTACTTAAAAAAGCTACATCTGACCTTGTGATGACCATAAAGTACTGGGAAGATTTGGGACATAACAGTGACACTGATCTGGACAAAACCATGGAAAGAAAAAGCAACGAACTGACCAACCAGAAGAAAGGATTGAGGAGCAAGTAAGAGCTTATGGTCCTTGCCCTATCTCTCTTGTATGTACCACCATAACAACAAAAAGTAAAAAAGCATAATCATGACAGTAACTTTAAAATACCAGCCAAAAGGCACACTTCTTCCAAACACTATGTTGCTCATGAGGAGAGAAATATAACCCCTGATGTTCCCCAAATACAAACCAATTTGAGCCTCTCAACCAAGAAGAAAAATCTTAATAACTCTGATATTGCTCCGTTGCACCTAGGATTCCCCCAATAATGGTTAGCGTCAAAACCGATAATATCAAACTTCAACTTAAAAAATTCACGAATCTTTAAAAACCGAAATTAAAACTGTTGTATCAGGTGAACTAACCAAAATCTATCCAGCGGACGAGGATTCACATCGCGATGTAACCAAAGCTTTGACCAAAAATAAATTTGATATTTCTTGATAACACCTAAACTTCAAAGACCAATAAAAGCAATCATTAAAGGATTACCCAGGCAATTCACTACAGCAGACATTGAGGAAGAATTAAAGTCACTGAACTTCACTATTGACAAAGTAATCCAATTCAACAATCTTAAAACTAAGCAACCCATTGCAGTTTGGCAGATTGTTCTGCCCCGAAACAAAAATAATGAAACTATCCTCAATCCCACCAAACTTTCCTACGTATCCATCAAGGTTGAAAAGTTCATCAGGCGCCAGGAATAACCCAATGTTACTCATTTAACTTTTTCCATCACTCATCGACCAACTGTTTTCCAAGCCTCGATGTCTGAAGTGTGGGGGGCCCACATTCGCACAAGGAATGTTATCAAGAAAAAAATTGAAAACCCAAATGAATACATTAATTTTTCAAGTTTAACTCAGACTCAAACATACCGCTGCATGGAGACAATGCCCAAAATACTGAAAGGCGCACTCCACCCCAAAACCCTCTTAATCCCAAAACATCATCCGTCCACAGATTAACCCTACTTATCCTCAGGTCACCCCAAATTTGTCTTACGCAAACGTCCTCACTTGTAATATTACTCCCCCAAACCAACCCTACTCCTACCATCAATCCAAATCTTATACAACAGGCTCCTATCTTCGACCCCAACGAACTGCATAAAACTCTCTATATTCTAAAAGAAATTGTCAATTTATATACCAGCACTTCTTCAGTAGACTCTGTCTTCAATCAACTCTCGCAAGCAAAAGCCCCAAGAAGATAAATTTTTGTTCTGTTAAATGGCCTTGCCAAATCTACCTCTTCTCAAAACCAACCATGAATCCCCCCCCCCTTTCAGGACTCTCAATATGTTACTGGAATGCATGTGGACTAAGTAGGCAATTTTCTGATTTTCAAAAACTTCGTATACACTCACAATCCGGATATCATTCTTCTTCAAAAAACTTTTCTAAAACCTACTAATAACCCCTACCTCAATAATTACAACTACTACAGAAATGATGGCCCGCCAGACCCAGTTTCAAGAGGAACCGCTATTTTTATCAATAATTCCATTCCGCACTATGAAATTCCTACTCCTACCTTAAATTCCGTTAACGCCACTATTATCTCTTTAAATTTTCCTAATCTCCCTAACACCACCATTGCATCCTTTCTACATTCCTAATAATACTAACCAAAATAATCTCATTGCCGACCTCAACACACTACTTTCAACCAATAACTCTTCTATTCTCTGTGGAGATTTCAACGCGCACAATACTCGCTGGGGATGTAAAAAAAATAATCTTATTGGTACTCATCTCTGGACCTACTCTTTAAATTCTGGCACAGATATTATTGCTCCACCTGCTCCAACTCGTTTCGGAACTAACTCCGCTTCCACTATTGATCTCACTCTCGTTAATAATTTTCACTTTCAACACACCATTCGATCCATCTCTGTACTTGCATCCGATCATAACCAATCATTATTAATTTCACTCTCAATATTCAAAAGCCTCCAAGCACTAAATTGCTAACACCAATTGGAAACACTATAATAATTTTTCTTAACGATCACTTTACTTACACTACCGCTCCGATTACTGCTCCAAATCTCATCGACACCGAAATCAATAATCTCCCACCCTAATCACAATGGCCTACAATAGCTCTTCCAAACACACCGCATATAATAACTGTCACTTTCTTCCGCCTCACCTCAAGAATCTAATCACTCATCGTAATCAAGCACGAAAAGCTGGCAACTTTTCGCGATCCGCCTTCCAAACGGGTTAATAATCAAATCCAAGCTCATCTTCGCAGGCAATTCAAAATCTATAATGATAACACTTGGGAAAACAAACTAGCATCTCTCACTACTGAAGATAATTCTCACTGGTTCACCGCAACTCGATTCAATAAAAAACGTACTAAAATCCCTACTTCAACTAATACTAACCTTCCTCTTAATGAAGCACTCACTGATGAACAAAAAGCCGACACGATTGCAAACTTCTATGAAACTCAATTTTCTGAAAATAATATAAACGATCCGATTACTACTAACAATGTTGATGCTACCATTAATAATTTCACCATTAACCCTCCCGATTAAACCTTTCTCTACTATCCCCCTCTGTCATTATTAACTACATCTCTAATACTTAAATCAAAAAAGTTCCTGGTAATGATAAAATCACCAATAAAATGTTGAAAAATCTTCCTCTCAAAATTATCTTTCATATTACTAAAATTATTAGTTCTGCTTTAACCCTCTCATACTTCCCTACTGCTTGGAAAACAGCCAACATTATCCCGATTCTTAAACCCGGTAAAGACTCCAGTAATCAGCCAACTATCGACCCATTTCTCTCTTACCTACCCTTGGTAAACTCACCGAATCTATCATTCTTCATGAATACCTTTCTCATATTCGCAACAACAATATAATCATTCCGCATCAATTTGGATTCACTAATCAACTTTCGACTACTCATCAGCTCCTCAGGGTCACCGAAATTATTCATGAAGGGTTCCAAAATAAATCTATCACCGCAATTCTCTATCTCGACATCGCCAAAGCATTTTGACAAAGTATGGATTAAAGGACTCATTTACAAGCTCATTGTTAACAAATTCCCATCTAATCTGATTCACATCCTCATCTCCTATCTTAATAATCGTAAATTTTGTGTCTCTTATGAATAGTACTAATTCAGCTACAAAACCTATGCATGCAGGGCATCCCACAAGGCTCCGTTATTGCACCTCACCTTTTTTAATCTTTTCATGAATGATAGATCCCACAAGACAATAACATCACTCTCAAACATTCGCTGATGACACTGCCATCATAGTTCAAAACAGGAATATTAATTACCTTCTCTCTCGACTTCAAAAATACATCATTAAACTTGAAAATTGGTTAACACAATGGCGAATTAAACTAAACGGTGACAAGACTGAAGCAAAGTTCTTTACTTTACTGACAACCTAAACCACCTATCATCACTCTCTATAATAAACAAATTTCATGGAGTAAAGAAGGCCAAATATCTCGGGTTATTCTAGATAAACAACTCACCTTAAATCACGCACTAATTTTTATCAAAGAAAATTCATTAAAGCTCTTCGCGCACTTTATCCACTCATTGCTCGTAATTTCAAAACTTCAGTTCACCAAAACACTGATCTACTTAGCCTACATGCGCCCCATTATAACTTATGCGATTCCCTGGGGTTCTCTTTGCAAAAACAAACCTGAATAGCATTCAACGACTTGAGAATAAAATTCTACGCATGGCAATTAACGCCGCTTGGTTCTTCCGAAACTCCGATATCCAAAAATACCCTTAATATCCTTCTATTAAAACCTTCATCAGCAAATTAACTAAAAATTTCTATAGTTAAACCCCTGGCTAATTCTAATCTCTCTTTTAAAACGCTTTGCTGAATACGATCTAAAATGACCCCAAACACGCTAAAAGAGAATTACTTGAAATAGCATAAACATCACTGATTCATGACGTTCTTTTTATTATTAATACGCTTTTATTAGCTTCACCTGCATGTTTGTATGCATGTAACTGACTTTTTCCCTGGAGATCTGTTTCTCCTCATATACACTATTTAAGCTGCATTTACAGGCATCTTTCAGTAAGAAAACAGTTGATTCTTCAGGGCACTTGAGCACTTCGGGGTCACTGCACCCACTCAGTTACTATTTGTAATTCCTTTCTTGAATTCTTAATTTTTGTAGTTATTCTCTTTTTTTTTACATTCTTCTTTTATTATTCAGAAAAAAAAATTTAATAAATAAATATAAAAATTATAAAAAAAATAATAATAATAAAAAGAAAATAAAAATTATAAAAAAAAATTTTTCATATTTTTTAAAAAACTAAATTTTTCTAATAATTCTTAGATAAATAAAATTTTCGTCTCTGACATCTTGCTGTTTTATCTTTAATTATTACTCTTATATTTTTTATCTTTTCGTTCTTTACTTTTTAATTAAGATTTTCTATTTTTGTCATCAACTTTTCTTTAATTTAACTTGGACAAGGTATCATTTATCCCCTGTTCCCCATCATCAATGTTTTCAAGTTTCAAGACAGGAGCAAATGGCAGCTGCGCTGCCATGCTCAGGAACACTCAAACTGCTGCTGCTGCAGATCGTCTCATTCCATTTTTAATTCATTTTCGCCCAGTGCGGACGTGTTCTGATTGCGTTTGGTCTCTGCTAATTGCTACGTGTATGAAGGACGACGCTGCCTTTTTAAGATAGCTTAGTTCAATAGTAACGTAGTCTTTTTTGCATCCTTGTTTGCTTTTACAAAAGTATAACAGAAAATAGTATTTTTCAATACTACCCGTCTTTCCTCGCCTTTTGGCACTCGTATTTTTTAATTTAGAACTTGGATGGGGTTTTTTTTTTTTCTCTCTGGTCTCATAATTACTGTATGGCAAAAGATTTCTTGGAGTTTTTTAAAGTTCAGGAAATCATTATCTTAACAGCTAGTTGTGCTTCATTTTTTTTTTTTTTTTACCCTCCAAGATTTTTTTAATACTAAATCGAATTTTTATTTTTGGATTTTTCACCTAATCATGTCGCAACTTTCTCTTGATTGGATTATCTCCGAATCTTTTGATATCAAAGCAATTGATCCTTCAAACGATAGATACTTCTCAGTTTGTTATGAAAATTTGATCACTTGGATAAGAACACTATCTGAAAATTCTGAACTACAGAATATTTTTTTCATTTTTGATACGTCCGTGCATTTTTCAATGAGTGTACACAGATTCAATCCAACAAGCTACCGTTTAAAGGACCTGGCTCTTGCCGCTCAGAATACCATGGCAGTACACTTGTCGGGAGAGTTACAAGCGCTAACGGATCATTACAAAATAGAAATGAATGATATACCTCAAATGTTTCAGGATTTAAAATCCCGTTTGCCTCCTCCTGAATCAGTTGCTCCAATTAATAAGAAAACTAAACGCACCAAACCTCTAACTTCTTAAAATTCGAAAAAGACTAAATCTTCCAACAATGATATTGTACTTAGCAATAAATTCTCTACTCTGTGATAATGGGACTGACACTGACACCCCAGCAATAACTCTAAATGATTCTGATCATGCCAATGAAATTGAAATAACAAAAAGCCATCAATGACATGCAAGTTGATGATGAGTTCCCATCACTTAATGACTATGAAGATAAATCATTCTAAAAAAGCGCCCTTACATTCCTCCCATAGTAGTCGATAAAGTAAACGACGGCAAAAAAAATTATGAATGAACTCAATGCCCTTTCAAATGAGAAAATTACAGCTAGAGTTGTCGGTGATAAGTTAAAAATTTTTCCCCATCTGCAGAAGCTCACAGATAAGATCAGAAATCACTGACAAGCGCACACTTTCCTGCTTCCACAGGACAAGCAACTTAAGATTGTCTTACGAGGTCTACCGCATGATTACCCCACAGTAGATCTCATCGAAGACCTTAGAAATGAATCATTTCATGTGGGAATACGTTACCCAACTTAAACACAGGGGTGGTAAAGCCCCTCTTTCTGGCTGTTTTTGCCAAAAACT
This sequence comes from Caerostris extrusa, assembly GCA_021605095.1. NCBI lineage: Eukaryota > Metazoa > Arthropoda > Arachnida > Araneae > Araneidae > Caerostris > Caerostris extrusa. Next base: position 5,061 of record BPLR01004013.1, on the reverse strand, counting down.
GACCAATCAAAAAAAAACTCTTCAACCTCGAATTTCTAAATCACTTTAAAATTAAATGCGAACCTTTACGAAAGAAACCTGGTCCTGTGCAATGCTTCAATTGCCAACAATTCTTTCACCATTCCAGGTTTTGTTCTAGAAACCCAGTCTGTGTGAAATGTGCAAGCCCACATAAATCTGGAAACTGTCCAAAACCAAAGGACTCTCCTGCCTGTTGTCCCTTATGGGGTGACCATACTGCAAATTATTCGGGTTGCCTGAGAAACCCAACAAACTTCGTTCCTTCTCCTCCTCCTAAATTTAATGTTTGGGAAGAAAGATTAAAGTATCCGAAACTTAGGATCAACCTTCAACACCCAACATCTGCGAACAACATCCCACCCTCTGCAAGTGTTATAGACATACCTAAACAGATCACCTCTCTTTCAGAAAATAATCAACTTACTTCAAATGCCCCATTGTCTAATAATCAAGATATCCTTATAATCAAAACCTTACTTCAGGATTTCATGCCAAAATTTTCTACAGAACTTGAAGCCTTAACTGCTCAAAAAAATCATCTAATAGCAACATTCAATAATCTGCTTTCCGACAATAACTTAATTTGTATTAGTTGGAAAGCAAATGGAATTAAAAACAAAATTAACGAATTCAGGAGTTCATTTACGAATATAGTCCTCACGTAATAGCAATACAAGAAACTCATTTAAGACCTAGTGACAAAATAAACCTCCGTAATTATACCACTTACAGATCAGACCGTCTAACTCATCAAGGCGGAGGCACTTCAATATCCATCAGAAAAAATATCACTCATCATGAAATCTTTTTTTCATTCGACCTCCTTGAAAATACATCAATAGTTGTCACTCATCATAATCATAACATTACCATTTCCAGCATTTATCGACCCCGATATCGATAACATATTAAATTCTAACAATAAAAGTTATACTTCTTGGAGATTTTAATGCAAAAAACATAATCTTTAGAATGCTGGCAGAGGTAATTCAACGGAATTATTTTATATAATTGGTCAAATCTGAATAGCTTGAACTTCTTAATAGGTCCACCTCACCCTACATATTTTCTCACTCTCCTCAATCAATAGCACTTTAGATATTGCAATAGCAAAATTTCAACTCTGGCAATGCTACTTCTATAAATGACCTCTCCAGCGATCATAATCCATCACTACGATCACTTCAAGCAAATCTGAGCTGCAATTTTTGGCATTTAAATTTTAATTATTTGCTACGATGTGCACCTTAATTTAGAACAGGGCTATCTGACTTTTAAATATTAATTTAAATATTAACTTGTTTTAATTTTTAATCTTATTTACTTTTTAATAACTTTTAGTTTCCTAATTGTTTGTTTACTTTAAATGCTTAACTCAATAGTTTAATTTAACAGCTTTCTAATCTAACCTAATCTAATCTTTCTAATCTAATTTAACAGCTTTCTTTTTTTCAGGCTGAATCTTTTTTAAATCTTTTAACTATCATGTTTTTATCGCTATAATTCTTAACTTTTGAACAATAATTTGTTTTGATTTAATTGTTAACTTTAATCTTTAAAGTTTTCATCTTTTAACTTTTTAAATTCTTAATACAATAGTAAATTATTACTGCTCTGTTCCCACCACTAATTTTAAGTACTTATAGTACTAGTTGGACTTTTAAAAAATTAATTAATGTAATAAAAAATGTATTTTTTTCCTAACTTCGGTTGGGTTTTTCAATATTGTGACCAACTTGACTGATGGCTGTGACCAACTTGACTAATGGTGCCATCTGCCGGCGAGCCAGTCAACCCGCATTTGGAAAATTTTTGTTATGTTATTTACCATGTACTTTTTGTTCAAATTTCTTTCAATCTTAATTCACTTTTTTCTTTTTTTTTTTTTTAGCTTAATATTTTTATTTTAACTTTAACTTTCTTATTTTTTGGGCATCGACAACGGACTTATTGTACCTATAGCTTTAGTTTTTTCCGATCTCTTGCTTTAATTGTTCTCAAGCAAGAGATGTTTTTCCTAAATTTAATTGTTTTATTTTATTTTTACTCTCTAATTTAAGCAACTTAATTTTGTGCTAATGTTTTAATTACTTTAAGATGTGAAGGTTTTGTGGTTCTTAAACCACCTTGGAACTCCATAACCGGTACGCTCGTTGCCCTGAATTTTAAACAGCTGCTGTACCCTTCCCCACCCCCCTTCTTGTGCCCTAATGGAACCACTTGTAAAGGGAAACAATGTTTCTACCCTTTTTTTTCTGCTGATTGCAGCGATCTCATAGCTCTCCCGCAATATAATTTTCCTGTACCAAGTAATTACCACCATTTAAGTACCACTTTTGTTAAAACATGAGAGATCTTTTTGTTAATTTCAATTAAATTTCAAATGGATGACCTCCCGTTATAAAAAAAGTGCGATACCGATCATTCAACTATCCCATCCCATTTGTGTTCTCCCCTTCTACTCAGATTGATTCCCTTTATTCATCTTGCTACATGCACCATTCGATCTTTCGATAAGTCAGTGTGCTCTAAGTACAATGCTCTTTCAGTTCTTTCTTAAACTTATGCGAACACTATATTGTTCTAATTTTGATGTTCATGGCATAAAAATAATCTTAAAATCGTTGGCATTAAAATAATATTAAAATTGTAATTTGAATTTTTTAAAACTAGATCTAAAACCACACTCAGTGGTCATAGTAAAAACAAGAAAAGAGACGAGGTTTGGTTTGTCGCTCTACGGTCACTTTATGCACACTTTAGGATAACTAGATCCGGACCTACAGTTCAACGTGGATTCGAGCCACTCACACACATCCATGCCACCTCCAAGATTCGAACCTGAAACCTATGGGGTACCAACGGAAAAGAGAAGAGGAGATATATAGCAATGGATTTGTAAACTTAAGAAAAATGTGTTCAATGTAAAAGGAATCGGAACTAGAAACATGGAATAAAAAGCGAAATTCGAGCTTCAGATTTTGGGGTGCAGAGAACATATTTGTTTTTGTTTAACATCGGTCACCTCGTGTATACCGCGAACAGCCCATCGAATGTGATGAGAGATGGCAGCTCCTTCCAGGAGGACTTTTAGCAGTAGCTGCCTCGTATTTTCAATTCGCATGGGAGGAAACCTGGAATTTTTTTATATAAAATATCACGGAACAGATTACCACATTAAAAGAAGTGCTGATTAATTTCTAAATATTTAGTAAATTCGATCGGTATTATATGTTTATACTATATAATAACTTGCTTCGAATTTGTTTTTGAATCTTATCTAAGTTTTGTATGACAATTATTCTTTATTTGCTTTTTGTAAGTTTTTACTTGAATTTATTCAGACTTTATTTACAGTTTGATATAAAATATATCATAGCCTTATGAATGATTATAGAGGAAATACTCCAATGGAAAACTTGAAAAATTCAATTAAATGAACTAGCTACAGGAAGATAAAATTAAAAGTATAATCATAATTAATGATTATATTTAATTAATTATAATAAGTACAATCATTCATTTTTATGATTAAGTATAATCATAAAGACTTTTTATTAGAAAGAAAGAATATTGAAAGATAAAATTTTTCAAAATTATAAATAATAAGAATTTTTTTTGCTTTACCAATCTTCTGTATTTTGACAAAAAATCAATCTCATCACATGCTATTTTATTATAATTTTCAGGTTTAAACAATTTAGCAGATTATTTGAAACAAAATTGTTTTTAAACCTCCTTTTGTATTTAAACAACTATTGTGTTCCTTTAATTACAGAATAATTATAAGCCCCTTTTCTGAATTGGCACTGTTTTGTGGTCACGAGGTTATCGTTTAAGTACATGTGAATTCATTTAGGAATGAAATCCTAGTGAACTGAATGGGAAAACATTGCATTTATAAATAAATAAAAATGCAGTGTTAATAAATGCATGTAATAATAATAAATACAACACTAAATCGTTTGAAATCCATTAACTTAAAATTATGAGTGTAACATTTAAGACGTTCATTATTAAGCGAAACTAAGAAAAGGAGAAATAGATATAAGAAAAAAGGCTTTGTGGATAGCAAAAGCTGAGGGAAGCATTTTCTGTCACTGTAGTTTTCTTCCTTACCAATCTTTTACCTGGCAGAAGAGAAAAAGACGCATTTGGTAGGAAGATTTGGAATGCAACAGGTGAGAGAGAGAGAGAGAGAACGAGACTGAGCAAGATGCAACAGTGCATGAACTGTTGTCGATCGATGAAGTTCCGTGAAGAGCTGGCGTTGCGTTAGATTTGGCTTAAAAAGTATTTTATTTTGAATCTTCCTAGCTTAAGTAAACAAAATAATAACTGGGCCCACTAAAACATTTTCTAAACATTACATTTTATATGCCATATAAAAATTTACTTATTATTATTAATGAAATTTTTTACTTTACTGTTTTTTACATTATTTATTATGTTTCGTCACTATTTAAAGTTCCTTATGTATTTAAAGAAAAAAAAAATGAAAATTCAAACATAATTTAGTGTTGGCTGGTTTATAGTTGGATGAATATTTAGAAAATTTTTTTTTTGGCCATTTTTTTTCTGAAGTCGATTATAGATTAAAAATATTTGACTCATGTCATAAATCTGAACATTTGTTTGCGTAAAAAACCTATTTGATTGAAATGGTGATTTTCTTATATGTATCTTGCATTCCAAAGAAGTATTAAACATAAAAATTATTATAATTATCTATTTCTAATGCTGTTTTTTAATCTAATTTTATTTTTATCAACTCCATTTATTAGAATCAGTTTTACTAAATGATTATTAGATGTTGTAATCTTTGAAATAAAAGCTACAAGTCATTGATTGACCATATACCTATTAAATTGCATTTTTTTCGTACAGTTGAGAATCACTGGGTAGTCTTCCATTGTCCAAGTCGTTTACTAGATAGATAATATAGATGCATTCTGGTGTGACCCTGAAAAAGAAAAAAAAAGGAATGACATTCGACATCAGTTGTTACATTATTACATCCATAGCATTGGTAATACGTAA
>BPLR01004012.1:0-42051 GCA_021605095.1 Caerostris extrusa | reverse complement strand
GTTACGTATTGCTATTATCATTTATCAAAAATCGCAATTTCTAATAAAAAATAAAAACCTATAAATACATATACGAAGAAGGAAATATCAACTAAATAAATATAAAGAATATCAATCGAATTAAATATGCATTCGGGATAAATAACCATTTCAAATAAAATAGATTTGGGATTAATTTTCTAATAATTTAGGTGTTTTAGACATATATAACCATGTATTAACAAGTTGATGTTCTGGTATGTAACATAAAACGATTAAGTGCATTAAGAAAAAAAAATGAAATTTATTTTTCCTAAATTTACGGAAATTAAGACATATTAAAAATTCTTATTTTAATTACCAAACAATCAAACTTGAAATTAATATTAATTCTATTAATATTATTTCATGATTTTAATAAAAACTCGGAAAAAATCTGTCCATTAAAATTAAGTAATTGCATTCTGGTGAATTATGATATACTTGGAACCGATAAAGATTGCCCCGATTGCTGAGACTAGCACTCTATGTTTGGTGCCATGGATATTTGTTGTAGTAGTACAAAATAATCTTTATACTGTAGATCTTGGTCTAATAAAACTAGTGCATAGGATGACAACGCTATTCTGTAAAAAAGGAATCAGCTCCTGTCTCAAAAATCTGCTATGAGGTAAACGGCTTATGGTCAACCATGGGCTGTAGTGCCAGGCAATTAGTTAGAGTTATAATTAATTATTTTTGTAATTTAAGACATGACGAAAATGATTAAATCACAAAATTAAGCATTTAAATTAATTAAACAACCATGAAACTTTTAATGGCACAATTGCTCAAAATGCATAAACTTGTAAATTAAACTATACCACAATATGAACCAAATTAGAAAAGCACTTATTCAAATGAACTCCTTTTCAAAATATTACCCCTTTAGAATGAATTTATTCTTATGACGAATGAAGGTGTACTTGAAACCGTAATAAATAAAGACTAAAATTAATTTTTAAATAACGTCAAATTTTTCAAGTTTCTGATAGTCCTGTAAAATGGAATAGAAAATTATCTTTAGAGTTCGCAAACTATTTAAATAGATTGAAAACTGAGAGACATGCAATAAAAAGAGGGGTTGATTTATGACCCAAACATTTTTAATACAAAATTCATAGAAATAGTTTTACCAAATATGAGGTATAAAAATGACAAAAAAACCTGAATTGACGCGAATTGGTATTTAAATTAAATACAAAAATGTTTCGCTCAACCATTACGAAATGAACTAGAAAAATATGTTAGGGCAAATTTGGGCTGTACTTTCAAATTTAATGCTGTGTGAATGACTGGAACTTTTGTTGTATAATGATCATTTATTTCGAAGAACCAAAAAGTAATACTCCGATTTATTATTTTTGGAAGTTTTTTGTAGACTTCACGCAAACATTCAATAAAAATTGAATTTAAATCATTGTATTGTTAAGATATAGTATTAACATTGAATGTTATACGTGTTAGACATGTTATTTACATTAAATACTAATATAATACCTTAATATTGATATAGTATTAACACTCTGAATGTTATACGTGTTAAGACATGATGTTTAAATTATAACATGTTATTTACATTATTACATATTATACGTATTATTTACATTGAATCGTCATTTAGCGTTAGGTATGTTATTTACATTAAATATAATTGACAAAAAATATTTTAATATATGATAAATTAAAAACAAATGAGTTTACATCAGATATGTTTTTAAATTAATTTTCACTTTTACTTCTCCGTTGGTGAAATGAGAATAATTTAAATATGTTTAGCAAAATGTTTATATATTATTTAATGTTTATATACAATTAAATAAATATGAGTAGCAAATATGTTTTAACAAAATTAATATATATTTACCCAGTAAACTTAAAATATTCTAGTAAATAGTAAACTTCTAGTAAAAGTTCATTTTGGATTTAATTGTTGAACAATTTCTATAAAATTAAGTTTAAATTATCAAGTGATTTTGTATTAGTGTTATTTACATTGAATGTTATACATAAAAGTTAGATATGTTATTTACATCATTACATATTATTTATGTTATACATGTTATTTACATTAAATCGTCAGGCTTAGCATTAGACTTATTTTTTTACATAAAAAAAAATAAAAATATTTTCACATAATTGAAATAAATTAGCTTACATTTTCAGATATGTTTTTAAAATAATTTTCACTTTTACTGTCCGTTGGTGAAATGAAAATCCTTTAAATATGTTTAGAAAAATGTTTATATATTATTTAATGCTTATATATTGTTAAATAAATATGCTTAGCAAATATGTTCAAACGAAATTAACATATATATACATAGTTAATTGTTGTATTTAAATGCAGATTTTCTGAATTTCTTTTTAAATACAAGTTATCTATTAAGTAATCAAAAGATGCGTACAAAGATAGATGAATAAAAATACATTGATGCAATGTATACGGACAATTATTGCATTCCATTATCCAAACCATTAAGTAGAATTGAATGAAAATGCAACGGCTAATTGCATTACTAAATCAATCTAACGATCGGCCCACTCCATTGATTTAAAGACGCAGTTTCTTTTTAACATTCCTTCGTGAAGGTTTTAATTGCAAATTTACTCAATGGAGCTTACACAATTTTATTGTTTTCTTTCTTTCATTTTCTGAAGTCAAACTCATTTTAATAATAAATAAATCATAAAGAAAATCTACAGACAACCATATAAATGCTTTATAAATATGGATTTATTTTTTATTTACATAAATGGAAAGTAGGTTTAAGACAATTATATGTAAAAACTGATGAATTTAATTTAAAAATATATAAATGAAAACACTTATTCATAAGAGAATTTTTAACATTTAATCTATGAAATTAATTACCATTTCTTTTAGCAAACTTTCCTAATTATTGGCAATCTCATATCAAACATTTTATTATGTTATTAAGGTAAAAAATATCAAGTATTTATAATTAAAAAAATAATTAGTTTCATGTAAATAAATCATTGTTTGATTATTAGATTGATATTTTTTTTTGATAGAATCATTCATAAAGGATAAATTTAGTAAGTTGACTTATTTTTACCTTTTAAATCACAGTAGTTTACAAGTTTACATTAATTGTATTTGGATAAATTTATGTTAATTTTGCATTTGGAATTTAATCAATATTTGATAGATAATTTAATGGATAGTTGTTGGGGAAGTTTGACCTGATGTCATTTTCCACTACAATGACAAATCTGTATCTGATTTAACAGTACTGATGATGTATTATAGGAGTTTCTTGGTTCTACACGTACTTCCCACAACAATTTGAAGTGAACACAACCAAGGACAATAATATGTCTTCTATTTTTAATTTAATGATAATTTCACAAGTTATTGGTGAATTTTGACTTGAGGTTATTTTCCCACTACAGTAGCAAATCTGTAACAGATTCAACTGTACATAGGATGTATTATAGGGGTTCATGGGTTCCATAGTTCTTCCACGACAATTTAAAAATGAAAACAACCAAGCACATCAATACCATCAATCTTCCTCCAATTCATCAATTTCAGTCTGAAGAACTTATTGGACTTGCTAGAGCCTATTCCGTATATCGATTAGGAAATTTTCATTTTGTATTACTTGTTAGATATTGAACACAACTTCTTCACTTTGAGAGCCCAAAGAGTTTTCTTACAATGCCTCTAAGATCCATTTTATCCTCTAGCAAAGGGCTCTCCCGTATGTTATCTCTATAATCCTATATGGGGTACATCATTTTTCATATCAAAATAAATACCAATTTGTGTCCCGATGGTAGTTTACCTAACGTTCAATAGGATGAAAGTCCGATCTCGGTCGCTACAGACCCTATAATATTTGCTATGGAAAAAAACTATATCCTGCCTGTAGATAGAGGGGTCTGAATGGCCGTGTGGTTAGCGCTCTGGCGCTCGGTACCACAGGTACCCGGCGGTGCCATGGATGTTTGTAGTGGTTCGGAATTCACTTTAAACCGTAGGTCCCGGTCTAATATGACCGTAGAGGGTTGCAAAGGCATTCTTACTCCGTGTCCGTGGCTTATCTTCAAGTTACGCGCGCCCCTGGGTAATACAAAGTGAGTAATGTCTGTGCAGCTCTTACCTTAAGGCATCCAATTCCAAGCTGTCTAAGTGTTTGCCAGCTGCATTAGAAAGAAACAAAAACCCTAGAAAGAACGATTAATAATTATTGTGTTCGCAAGAAATTTCTCGTGTCTCGAAATGCGTGTTCGCAAGAATTCGGTTTTCGTCATGCTTTTAAATGGTAAAACCGGAAACATTTTTTTGCTAACCCAATTTTACTAAAACTAACTACATGAGGCTTTACAGGTTTACTCATACACAACATGAAAATGCTAAGCAATTCTCTTTGAAGTAATTATCCAAAAATTACAAGAAATTATTAATTAAAAGACAAAATCATGAATGTTGTTGTTTCGTATCCCACTTAATTTATCACAACATCTAGACCATATCCAAGAACGTATGCCGAGTCATAATAAAGGGTAAAAAATGCAGCTTTTCTTTTTGCCCTTGACCTTGTGGCACAAAGACATTGGAGAACCAAAGGCAGAATTCTTACTACCCCACCCAGTAATACTTGTTTTCACGACATGCATGCGGCTGAAGTGGGCTGTTCTAACCCTGGCCCATGCATGTCGTAAAAGGCGCAACCACAGGGAAATCATTCACATTTCAAATTTGTTTATTTAAAAAAATATAAAAATATAATCATTTATAATTTATGCTTGTAATTTATATTTAATAAAATTGTTAATGATAATATTTTGAAAATTTTATTTTTAATAAAATATTTTCAAAAAATTTGCATATAACCTCAAAATAAAAATTATTCTGAAAATCTAAATTTAGCAATAGATAATATATAGCATTATCAAATATTTTTAAGTATTTAAGATTTTTGATAGAAATAGTATGCATACTATCCAGTCGATGTTTAAATATTGAATCTGCTCGCTTAATATGCAAATCAGTATTGGAATTGTGAGATAAATGATACATTAATGCTATTGAATTGTTGTAATTAATTAAAAAAGACATATTTCATTTTTAAATCATTCATACGTGTTTTGTTAAATATAAATATTTTTCAACTCGTATACTACTGGCGCGCAGAAGATCTACCTCCCCGAGGTGCACCTGGTAACACTTTTATAGTGGCTAAAAGATCTGCAACTTGGCATTATTGTTAGATTAATGAACTCTGTTTCAGCATGTTTTGTTGTATGTTGTATGTTTGTTTTTTTCGTTGTCTTTTTTTTTGCTGTAACTGTTCATAATCGGCCATTGAAAATAAAAAGAAATATGTTGTTGATGACTTGCAATGGACTTCTATTGGGGTGTATATATTATTTTTGTTGTTGTTGTTGTTGTTGTTGTTGTTGTTGTTGTTGTTGTTGTTGTTGTTGTTGCTGTTGTTGTTGTTGCTGTATATTTTTTTCGTGTTCTTTTTTGCTGTTACTGTTCATAATCTGCCATTGAAATAAATAAAAAACTACTGGAATATTCTTTTTTTTTTTTACATTAACTAAGACAACAACTCAGAAAGGAAGTATGTAAAAATTAATTTTAATATGCTTTTAATCTGTTATCACAAGCCATTGAAAAAAATTATTCAAGTTAAAAATCTCATTTTAATTTTGTTCCAGATTATCACTCAATTTCTGATATCTGCAAAAAAAAAAAAAAAAAATGTTTTTAGAAAAATATTTCTTAAGCAGCTTGAGGCGATGTTTGTTATTTTTTTTTTCCAGGCAAATTAGTTTTATTTTGCAAAGCAGGCAAAAAGTTGTTATTAAGAAATATTTTTCTAGAAAATTAATAAAGATTCTTGGACGTATTATGTTTTGCTAATTACTAGATAGAAAAAAATTAGCTGATCAATTTTTCTTTGATTTTTCTGACAAGATTAATTAATCATTTTTCTACTAATTTTCTGACTCATCATAAAATGATATAACAGCTTATTTGTGAACTTAATAATGAAGATACACCTCCCAACAGACTTGATTAATTTTTAAAAAATATCTAAAGCATTTTTAAATATTTTTAACTTTTGACCTGTTAAAATAAAAATTTAGCAGGTTAATGTAAATAAAACTTTGTTATATTTCTGTTATACATCACTTGAAAATTATACATTTTTATAAGAATTATAGTTGATTTAAAAACTTTATAGTTAGAATAGAAAAATGTTTTTCAAAGTATAAATAATACTGTTAAGAAAATGTTTGGCAATACCTAAAGGTTTGGTTTATTGCTCTACGGTCATCTTATGCACACTTTAGGCTAAACAGACCGGGACCTACAGTTTAAAGTGGATTCCGAACTACTACAAACATCCATGGAACCGCTGGGACTCGTACCCGAAATCTGTGGTACCGAGAGTCAGATCTTTATTTTTAACTTCCAGCTTCCATAATAAAAACAATATTTGCATTTGATTTTATTTATGGAAATTTGAACAAGATATTTTTTGGTTGTTTCTTATCCCACTTGTAGATATCAACATCGAGACTAAATTCAAGAACCATGTGATCTCATGGAAGGAGGGAAATAGGGGGCAGCTTTTGTTGTGCTAGAGCACCCGTCTCATTTAACTCCATAACGCTTACACGGTAGGATTATCAGCCCTACACCCAATAGTTATATTAGACCAGGAGCTACGGCTTAAAATGGATTCCGAACCACTACCAGCTTCCATGGAACAGCTGGGACTCTAACTTGAAACAGGTGGCACAGAATGCTAGAACTCTATTCACTCGGCCCTCGAGCCCTTTATTAATCTAAATTGTTCCAGGTGTTTCAGTTATAAGTTTATATGTGATGTATTATAATGCGATTCATTTAAAGTTATATTTATTTCTTATAAGAATATCTTAAAATGCAATGCACCATGAGAAACAAATACAATGTAGCCAAATTGTTGAAATTAATTATTATTATTATTAGTGAGTTATAAGGAAATGTCGGCAAATAGACTTTTCTCAGATAAATTTTTCTTGAAAATAAATAAAATGCGGACTACATATATGTATTAATTTTCCATGCTCCTTACAGAAACAAATTGAACTAAGAATGTAAGAGAACTTTGATGTCAGGCATGAACAGTTTGGAACAATTTCTCATTGAGTCATTTAGGAGTATTTATGCATTTTTAAATTCGCAATTAATGTGTTGAATCATTTGCGGTTTGTCATATTTTTGTGTTTGTCTCTTTTTAATTAGAAATTGTATAGAACCCCTTTTTATAAAAGTAAACTGCATTTAAAATTCCATGCGCAAAGAAATCAAAACAAACTATTAAATATTAATTCAGTCCAAAAATTACTGATCGTCCACTAATGAAGTGCAGAGCTGGCATACAGGAGAGCTGCATGAATATGCTAGCGCCTTTCAATGCATGCATTGTTTTCAGAAAATATAATTTAATGGTGATTATTGTTAATGTGCAAAGGTAGCATAAATAAACTTTTCTAATGTTTATTTTTTTTCATATTTTAAATTAAATCCCGCTTTTCGTATAAAATTGATTTAAATTATAAATTTTACAGAAATATATATTTATTAAGTTACTGTTTTAGTCATTTCCAAAAGCTATACTCACATGGTTCATGCAAACTGCTTTCATACCCTTTATAATTTGCATAATCAACATTAACTGACGGTTGCAATTAGATGCGGTCATATATCAGGAATGTCATTTTTCTTTTGGCTTCTAAGACCTAGCTAATAACTCAAAACAAACCGAAAATGATCGTAACTTGAGTTGACTAGGTGTTTTGACATTTATGTTCGCTTAAGCTGATTTATCTCAATTTATCCAAATGTAAAGCGAAGATGGCACTATGGAGAACGATCAAATATACTAAACAACAAAAAAAAAAAAAAACTCAAAGTTTGTAAATTCGTAAGTTGTCCATCATAAATGACAGATCTCTAGTTGAATTTCAAAAATAATTTTTGATAAAATGAATAAGTGCACAGTATTTTTAACAAGAAAAAAAAAAACCAAGATGAATTGATGAAGCGTTTGATCGGCTGGATAGCAAAACTATAAAATTGAAAACAAAAAAGAAACTTTGAATAACACTTATTAAAAAACAGAAACAACATAAAATAAATTAAAGTTTCCCATTACTAATAAGTTTACGAGATTTTTTTGTAAGAAAATGAAGTATTATTGCCCTCTTCTATCGACATTCTCATTCATCTTAAAATTATTAGAGAAAGAAAAAGAACTGTGTATAAGAAAACAGCCTGCAACTTGTTTCTTTGGTTTGCATATTCGAACAATGGAATAAAAATGTTCCATTTAATCTAGTATATTGCAGAATTGAAGCAAAGGGGAAGGAGTTAAAATGTAGGGTTTGGTTTGTCTCTTTACGTTCATTTTGTGCATACTTTGGTCTAATTAGGCCGGGACCTACTGTTTAACGTGGATTCAATCCACTAACATGCATCCATACCATCGCCAGGATTTGAACCTGAAGCCTATAGTATCATAGGCCAGAGCGCCAGCCAATAGATTATCGGCCGCTAAAATCTATGGAATTCAGACTGATGAATACCCTTTGGTTTAAAATCTACAAAGTAGGAAGTCCTGTTTTTGATTTGTAGGAAAAAGCTATCACAAGGTTTAAGACTGTTTAAATGAATAAATTCCTTAGTATGTATTCCTCTTACCACTGATCTTTCTTTTTAGTGTCTTTTGCTCCTGGTGAAATATAAGGCCTTCGAGGATATCCAATGAAAATTCCTTGAGTCTGCTGCTGATTTTGCTAGATAGTCCGCTAGTTCCTTTTCTGCAATGCCGACGTGCCCTGGAGACTTCATGAATCCAATTGATAAAATACTATTGAAAATGTTTTGGAGTTGCCTACGGAGTAGATTGAAGGGGAAGTTTCAATTCTGTAATGTTGAAGAACAGTCTGTTAAGATAATATAGTTAAAAGCGAAGATGACAAAAGAAGAAATGTCTAACAGGAGTGCAAGAGGTGGGTAAAATGTTATTATAATTTGAAATCTGCCCTGAATAGACTCTTGGAAAAAAAGGAATCGATAGCAGCAGTTGAATGTTTAAAATATATATTAGTTTCATCAAATGGCTAAATATAACGCTTTTATTCCAATATTCGCTCTTTTAATGTTTAACTATGATAATTGTTTGTAATGTAAAAAAAAGAATTAAGTTAATTCATACTTTTTTTCCACTATATTGTAGAAAGTTCTTTATAAATAATTTTCATTTATTTTTTTAAGTTCAACTGGTGCCCTCTATTGGTAGATATATTCAACTTAAATCTAAAAAGGAATCAAAATTAATTCATTAAATTTAATGAATGAATTAATATTACAAAAAACTGTATTAACTGGGAATTGGAGTGTCATCCACTAGCAAAGTTCAAAAAAATGTATTTGAACGTGAGTGGATGGAAGAAAAAGATTTATGAACGATTGAAAATTTGAACAAGATATATTTAGGAATGTGAGCAAATAGAAGGAATTTAAAAGGTGTTTGATTACTTGATTGTTTGATGTTTTTATGTTGTTTGTTTTGTAAGGATAAATTAAGAGCTAAGTTGAAATATGATTTTAGATTCTGACTAAATGGAGGAAAGATGGGAATGAAACATTGGAAGAGCAGGGATGATGTCTAAAAATTTGCAGAAATGGATAGAAAAGAAACGGTGTCATTGTCCTTGATAGTGACTTCTTTATCGAAGATAAATGGAGAAGATTAAAGGAAAGAAATATTTCAGAAAAAGGGAATGATTTTGTGCTGCCATACATTGCACCTGAAACAATTTAAGTTGACCTTAAAGCTCTTGTGTAAACTTTGGGAATAGGAGTCCATTTCTTGGTTTAAGAATGAAAATATAAAGCAAAAGGATATAAAACTTGTGAGGATACTATGGCGGTGGATGAGATACAGTACAGACCCTATGTGCAATGAAGGGTAAATTTTTCCATTCCTGCGATAAAAAATAGTACTTGATATGAAAGTAATCTTTAAATTTGAAATTTTGCAAAAGTGAATGAAATTTTTGAGGACCGAAAACACCAGGAATTAGCAGCAAAGGGAATTAAATTCCTTTTATTTACAGAGTTTAACTTTAACGAAGTATATTGGAAGCGTTAGATGCCCTGCACTTCTATCTGGATGATTAACATTGAGGATGATATTGTAAAGAAATATGACTTGCTCAGTATATATTTTATATGCTATTATAGTCAGTATAAGTAAAAGAGGGAAAAAGAGGCATTGCTGATAGAAATATTATTAATTTAAAATGTTCAGGTAATTGCGGATGTTTATTATTGATGGAAACGTAATTTCCTAAGGCGTTTGAGGAAAAGTATTACGGTACTTGTTTACACCAATATTATTATAAAAATTAGTTGCGAGCTTGTGAACAAAATGTTTAAATCAAGGAATTTCAAAAGCAATGAGAATATCTTTGTTTCTGAAAAAAAGGTGCATCAACTGCCAGGAGTAATATTTTCTGCAAGAGTTTGAATATTTTTTGAAAGATCACCGGATACTTTTCAAATGCTTTCTTTTTTTAGATATAAGAAGTGTTATTTGAACTAGTAATATGATGCAAAAATGATGTCTAGGATAATTAGGTTCTGTTACTTAAGTAATATTGATATTTTTTTTGCAAATCTTGAATTAACTGTTTTATTTAGTGGAAAAATTGCCTACTTCGCTTTCAACGAGTTGAAAGGTGAATTTATATGTTTCGCACCAGTGATAATAATTAGCATATATAATAAACATTCGGTAAGAGCAGAATGATATCAAAAATATTTCGCATATTGATTGTGAAAAGAAAGGCACCGAAAGCATTGGCCTGCTGTACATGACGATTGAAAATTTATTTCATCAACACAATGAATACATACAATCCTTCAAATGAATAAATCCAGAATTATAAAGACGGAATTCGTCAGTCATGGTAAAGTGAACGATTCTCTTAAACACAATGCGTTCAAAGATTTTGCTTATAACTGAAATTAAGGCAATTCGACGCTATAAGTTCGGGGAAAGTGCTGTCTTTTCTTGGTTTAAGAATTGGAATAGTTTATGATGTTCACCACTTGTCGAATATTGTCGGTGATCCAAATACCATTAAACATACAAAGCAGCTGTTGGTGATAGTGATCAGGAGAATTTTAATTAATTTTGCTGGAATTCTGTCACTTCCAGAGTTTAAGGAATCGCGTATAACATTTTGAAGATCTTTAAAAGTAAAGCGCTTATTATAATTTTGAATGAATTCCCGTAAAGATCAAAAGGTATAAAGAGAGGATCGGAAATCTTATGGAAATGAGATGCTGGCATATTACCTTGCTAATTCGGATCTGTAAAGCCAAAATTAGTATTACTATGAAAGATATTATTGCTGACGATAATATTGTTTCTATTGTGAATGGTTTTATTGTTTTTTTATATATATTGCCAAAATAGATAGTAGAAGCACAGACAGAATCACAATTTCTCTGAAGTTCTGATATAAAACGACTAAAATCTGGTAGAAATTTTCTTGTAAATAATCAAGAAGTCGTGACAAAGTTATGACCGAACTTGATGCAAAAATGTAATTACCGCCTTAAACGGTTATTGGATTACACTAAAAGGAACGTTGGGTAGTTAACGATTCTGCAGTTTTTCTTCTTATTAAATAAAGATTTAGGCAAAAATACTTCCAAATCAGACTATGATGCAAAGTGTGAACAGGATTCTTGTGATCATGGAAAAGAAAAGTGAACTTTAGGACACACAGTGATCTGTCTGCAAGATTTTTGAGTATAATTTAATTTAATCGGTAAGTGATGTATAATAAGTAATTTATATTTTAATATTCTAACTGGCTCTTTAAAGTCAAAAGGGTCGGAGTGGATTTACAGTAAGATATATTCATCACGCTATAAGTTTAACTCAAGTGATTCACGCAAACTGCTATTGTACACTTCGTAATTTGCATAATGAACATTATCTGACGGTTGCAATAAGACGCAGTCATATGTCATAAATGGCATTTTTCTTTTGGCTGCGAAGACTTAGCTAACAACTACAAACAAACTAAAAGTGATTGCAACTTGAGTTGACTAGGAGTTTTGACATTTATGTTCGCTTAAACTGATTTATCTCCAATTTATCCAAATGTAAAGCAAATAAAAGATGCTAACTATGGAGAATGATCAAATATACTAAATAGCAACAACAGAAAAACTGAAAGTTCGTAAATCCGTGAGTTGTTCATCATATATGACAGATCTCAGAGTGGAGCTTTGCGTTTCTTCATTTTATTGAAAATTATTTTCACAGTATTTCTGGCAACTAAACCAAAAAAAGCAAAGAAGCAGAACTACAACAAAATTGAATTATGATCGACTAGATCGCAAAAACTATAAAATTGGAAACAAAAAAGAAACTTTGAATAACGCTTATTACAAAACAGGAACAACGTGAAAGAAAATTGAAGTTCCTCGTTACTAATCAAATTACGAGACTTTTCGTAAAAACTGAAGTATTGTTGTTGTCTTTTATTGCCATTCTCAATCAGATCAAAAATCATAGAAAAGATAAGAATTTTGTATCCGAAAGCAACCTGTTTCTTTGGTTTTCATATTTCTAAACATTGGAACAAAATTGTACCACAGTATCTGTATATTGTAGAATTGAAGCAAGGGAGAAGAGTTAAAATCAATCTTTTGGTTTGTCGCTCTATGATCCTTCTGTGCATACTTTGGGCTAATTAGGCTGGCACCTACAATTTAAGTGGATTCAGCCACTAAAAAACGTCCATACTACCACCAGGATTAATATCACCTGCAGCCTGTGGTACCAAAGGCCAGAGCTAGGCAAATGGCCATCAAGCCGCTAAACTCCACGGAGTTTAGACTGTGAAGAATACTATTTGGTTTAAAATCTTAAAAAGTAAGATGTCCTCTTTTTCGATTTGTAAGAAAAAAAAAATGACAAAGTTTAAGACAAATTAAATAAATGAAAGTCCTTTAGTATATTTTCCGCTTATCCACTTTTTTTTTTGGTGTCTTGTTTCCTGTAAAATATAAGGTCCTTCGAAGATATCCAATGAACAATTCTTGCTGATTTTTCTAGAGAATCTGCTGCTGATTTTTCTAGAGAATCTGCTACTTCTTCATCTGCAATGCCGACGTGCCATGGAGACTTGATGAATTCAATTGATAAAATGCTATTGAAGTTGTTTTGGAATTGCTTACGGAGTAGATTGATGATACGATCGGAGTGGAAGTTTCAATTCTGTAAAGCCTGAATTACAGGAAGACTGTTTGCTAGTATAATACAGTTATATTGACAGGATCTAAGAAGAAATGGCAAAAAGAAGTGCAAAGGCTTCACCTGTAAAAAGCACTATTATAATTTAAAATTTGTTCTGAAGAAGATTCCTGGGAAAAGGTATTCATGGCAGCAATTGTATGTTTAAAATATATCTTAGATTCGTCAAAGCCTGTAATAACTCTTATTTTCCAGTGTTCGCTTTTTGTAATGTTAAAAAAGGTGTTTTATGATTTGATAGGTTAACTGATTGTTTTGAAAGGATAAGTCATCAAGATGAAATATGATATTATATTTTGATTAAATAGAGGACAACTGGGAATTTAATTGGAAGATTGAAAGCTTGTGTTTGTTTAGAAGGTTCGCAAAAAAAAGAATTGAAGAGATCGATGTGTTGTATCCTTGCTGAATATTTCCTGATCGAAGAAGTTCGCTTTTGTAATGTTAAAAAAGGTGTTTTATGATTTGATTGGTTAACTGATTTTTGAAAGATGACATATGATATTATATTTTGATTAAATAGAGGACAATTGGGAATTAAATTGGAAGATCGAAAGCTTATGTTGTCTAGAAGGTTCGCGAAAAAGAACTGAAGAAATCAATGTCTTGTATCCTTGCTGAATATTTCTTGATCGAAGATAAAAACGAGAGACTGGAGAAAAGAATTCAAAAGAAATGTTTCAGAAAAACTCTCTGCTAGTATATACTGCCTCTGAAACAATAGAAGTTGACTTTCCCTCTTTGTGTAAAATGGACTTTCTGGACAAGATGGACAATCTTCTTCTTTTGTAGATTTCATTTAAGAAGACCTGATGAAAACGTAAAGCAACTCTCTACGTTCATCTTGTGCACACTTTAGGCTAAACAGACCGGGACCTACAGTTTAACGTGGATTGCGAATTACTACAAACATCCATGGCACCGCCGGGACTCGAACCCGAAACCTGTCGTACCAAGTGCCAGAGAAAATGTTTAGGATTTGGAAGTCATTATGAATGGAGGAGATAAAGATGTCCCTATATTTGCCAGTAAGCTTTGATATATGAAATTTGCAATTTGAATTAAATGCCAGTACCGAAAACGCCCGGAATTAACTGCAATTGCCTTGATTGCATTCAACTTTTTATTGGCTTCTCCTTTAGATAAAAGAAGTATTGTTTGAAAGTGATATGCTGAGAGAAAATGATGCCTAGGATAAGGGTGTGTTTTTTCCAAATAATATTGAAGAAATTTACAAATGTTGAGTTGACTATTGTCGCTTATTGAAAAAATTCACTACTTCGGCTTTATCAAGATGAAAGGGGAATTTACATGTTTCTTACAAGCGAGTTATTTTGTTAAGGGTTACTTTTAGATTAAAGAAAACTTTTCCAAGACTTTTATCAATGCTGAAAAGGAAGTTATCGTCTGCATATAATGAACATTTGGATAGCAGGGATGATATCAAAAATATCCTACATATAGATTGTGAACAGAAAGGCACTGAAATCATTGTCCTGCTGTACATAAAGGAAACTAATTTTATCAACACAACGAGTACATGCAATAAAGAAATAAAGACTAAATGATAAGGATGGAATTTATCAGGAATGGTATAGTAAATGATTCTCTCGAGTATAATGCGTTAAAAAGATTTTGCTTACAACGGAAATTAAAGCAATTGGGCGATATGAGGTCGTGAAATTGCAGTCTTTCTTGGCTTAAGAATTGAATAATTTATGGTATTAACTACACTTGTCGAATATTGTCGGTGAACCAAATACCCTTAAATATACACAGCAGCTGTAAAAGATAGTGATCAGGAAGAATTTTAATTAATTATGCTGGAATGCTGTCGCCTCCAGAGTTTTAGGAGCAGCGTGTAAAACATTTTGTAGTTCGCGAAAGTAAAAGGCTTATAATAATTTTGAGAGACATTCTCGGAAAGATCAAAGGGAATAAATTGCTAGTCGGAAATTTTATTGAAGTGAGATTCTGGCTTATTAACTTGCAAATTCGGATCTGTGAAACCCAAATTAATATTACTATGAAAGATCTTACTGCTATCGAGATTTTTATATTATGAATAGTTTAATTTGTTTTAATATTTACCATTATAGCCAGTAAAGCGAATACCGTATCACAATAATTTCCTTGAAGCTGAGAAATGAAACGACTATGTCTGAAAGAAATTTTCTTCGAAGTAACCATGAAGTTGAGACAGCGCTTTATGAAAAAGCGTTCATTTCTGTAGTAAGGGTTGTACTGTCTATTGCACCAAGGGAGTATTGGGAGGTAAGAGATTCCGAGTTTTCTTACTATTAAGTAAATATTTCGGCAGAAAATATTCTAAATCAGAATATGATGCGAAAGTAAGAACAGGACTTTGTTCAGTATGAAAAAAAAGGTGAACTTTATGTCACATAATGATCTGTCTAGAAGATTTTGAGGATAATTTAATTGAAAAGATAACTGGAGCAAGGTTGAAAGTGTCGGTGGGGATATATTTCCTTATATATATATATATATATATATATATATATATAATATATATATATATATATATATATATATATAATATATATATATATATATATATATATATATAACTAGCGATGAGATCAATAAAAGATGCAGAATTTGGATAATATAAGTGGAAGTGCTGGCGTTTATAATATTTAAATTTTTATTAAGCATCTTGTTGGTTAGAGTTTCATAACTATTAGTAGAAAAGAATATTATAAAAAATGGGATGATGTGAACTAAAATCACGAAGAATAATGCAAGTAGATGGAAATTGATGATTAAATATATGACTTTTATCACTACAAAAAAGGAAAATATCTTCTGCATGTAATAAATATTTGGTAAGAGCAGGGAGGATATCAAAGATATACCGTTTATATATTATGAAAAGAAAGGCACTATGAAAACACTGCCCTGCTGTACATAATGAGCGAAAAATAATTTCATCAACACAACATATGCATGCAACCCTTAAAAGGAATAAAGCCAAAATGATAAGGATTGAATTTATCAGGAATTGTAAAGTGAACGATTTTCTTGAAGGCAATGCGTTCAAAGATTTTGCTTATAACGGAAATTAAGGCAATTCGATGCTATAAGTTCGAGGAAGTGCTGTCTTTTGCTTCGTTTAAGAATTGGAATAATGTATGGTGTTAACCACTTGTCGAATATTGGCGGTAAACCAAATACCATTAAATATGCATATACCATCAAAGCAGCTGTTGGAGTTAATGATCAGGAAGAATTTTAATTAATTCTGTTGGAATGCTGTCACTTTCAGCGTCTTAGGAGCAGCGCGTATAACATTTTGTAGTTCGCTAAGAGTAAAGCGCTTATTATAATTTTGTAAGGAATTCTCGGAAAATAAAAAATACTAAAGATATGATCGGAAATTTCATTGAAATAAGATGCTGAAATATTAGCTTGCTGATTCGGATCTGTGATAACCAGAACTAATATTACTATGAATGAGATTATTGTTTCTATTATGAACAGTTTTGATATTGTTTTAATATTTTGCCATTATAGTGAGTAGAAGCACAAACAAAATCACAACAATTTCTCTGAAGCAGAGAAATAAAACGATTAAATCTGGCAGAAATTTTCTTGTAAGTAACCCAGAAATCGTGAGACAGTTGATACCGATCTTGATGCAAAAGTATTCATTTCAGTAGTAAAAAGTTATTATAGTATGTATTACACCAAGGGAGTGTTGTCTGATGAAAGATTCAGTATTTTTTGTATTTTTCAGCAAAGATTTGGGCAGAAAACATTCTAAATCATAATATGCAGATGCATAATATGATATTGTGTTGACCATGAACAGAAAGATTAATTTTAGGTCGCCATAATGATTCGTCTGCAAGATATTTGAAGATAATTTAGTTGAAAAGACAATTACAGTGGTAAGTGATCATTGTCGAAAGGTCGGAGTGAATAAAGAAAAATACATTTGAGTAAATATCTGCACCGTCGATGAAGAGATAAATAAAAGATGCAGAATTTACAGTAATATGCTGGTGTTCATAAAATATAAATTATTATTAAGAATCTTGTTGATTAGGTTTTCAGAACTATTAGTGGTAGAAAAGGATACTCGCAAAATGGAATGATGAGAAAATCACCAAGAATAATGCAAATATAGATAGAAATTGATGATAAATTGCGTTCGACCATTCAATGACGAAAAGGCCCTTGGGCGAATAGATGTTAACTATTGTAAAAGCTTTATGAGGTAGTTGAAGTGCAGTGTCAACAGAATGCTGATGGCTTGTACTTCGTTGTCTGAGTTGGGAAAATTAAAAATAGTGAAAGAATTACAAGAGATAGTGAAATAGACTGTTATCAAAATAGAATGATGCTGCTGCCTCGTCGCATCTTTTCAGATCGAATTGTTCTACAGTTTAATTTTTCAGATAAATAGAGCTGTTCCTGAAAATTGAGGAAGTATGATGTATAACGAAAACTTGAAGAAGAAAATGTTTAACATAAAAAGAATTTAGTAGCTCTTACACTACGAGCATTCCATTGTAAGAAGTCTAATAATGCTGATTGAAAATTAAAAAAAAAAAATTTAAAAAAAAAACAAAACACAGAAAAATTGTTAAATAAAAAAAAAACGGGCTCAAATATCTTATTTAGCGCTATTAATTGTGTGTGTGTGTGTGTGTGTGTGTGTGTGTGTGTGTGTGTGTGTGTGTGTGTGTGTGTGTGGACGAAAATTCCAAATTATAATATTTTAAATCAGTTTTCCTGCCTTTAAATTTCTTTTTATCCTTAAGAGTGATTATTACTGGTGTACTTATCGGAAGATAGTTTCTGAAATGCTTGGTTGCAATAAATGAAGTAAGGCCCACAACATTGTTTTCTTTTCAAAATTTAATAAATTGAAAAGCTGAAGCTCGTACTCGACAGATATCTTGAGTTTCTTTGGTCTGCTGTTTTAATATTTTAGTTCATCTTTTACAATATATACAGAATTAACAGTATTAGTTTATTTGAGCTTAGATGGAAATGAATTCTATTTTGAAATACGGTATGACATCTGGGCTTGTGTATAGAAAAGGCCATTTATGAGTTTTTAATTTTAAAAATTGCTATTCTGCTTTCTTTTAACACAGCGATCTGCACATGTAGTCAAAGAATTTCGGAATGAATGGAATGGTGGTGAGCACCTCAGAACATGAAAGAAATGTTTGGATGAATATAAAAAAATTACACTGGTGGCACTGACAGGATAAATAAAAAACCAAACATATTTTTTGTTGCTCAAGACATGAGTTTCCATACTGTGATAAAATTGTTAGTGACATTGTGAATAAAACCGATGTGAATAGAGTAGACTTATTCCGTTTGACAAAAATCTACCGAGTTTTTAGTAATTGTGAAGTTATTCTAATCTTCCAATTCAGTAGAGATTTCTGCTAAAGATATAGATATCTGTACGCATACAGGTATATTTTTAGTAGATTCGCTATTGAACCGAAATGTTACGAAAGCAAAAACAAGTTGTTATTTGTTCGGCAAAAAAAAAATGCAGAGATCGGAATGCCGACTATAGCCTTTATATTTGCCAGTTCTTCGGCAGTTTCAAAATAATCAGAAAAAAGGTGTAATTTACCTTGTCGAGTTATATGCATATGGGCCTGAATGGCCAAGTAGCTACCTCTCTTTCGCTCGGTACCACAGGTTTCGGGTTCGAATTTCGGCGGTGCCATGGATGTTTGTAGTGGTTCGAATCCACTTTAAACTGTAGGTCCCGGTCTAATAGGATCGTAGAGCGTTGCGGAGCCATTGTTACTCCGCGTCCGTGGCTTATCTTCAAGTTACACGCGCCCCTTGGGTAATGCAAAGTGAGTACATCTGTTCAGCAGCGCTTGTCTTAAGGCATACAAGACCAAGCTGTCTAAATGTTTCAAGCCAGCTGCATTAGAAAGAAAAAAAGTTATATGCATATAAACTGTGTATTTAACAATAGTGACCTTGGCCAATATATTATCGTTCAGTGAGGTACTCTTAATCAGTTTCCGCTGCATGAATCTCGAATACTATAATGAAAGATAGAGTGCCATGTTGATATGCAATCCATAAAACTGTGAGAATATAATGAGATTTGAAATTAATATCTGCATCTGAGGTGTACTCCATTAAATTTGAGTATAAATTGATGTTTATCATTACAATCATGAAACACGTCTACACAAAGTGTAGGACCTTCTTAATCTACATTAATTTACAAATGAAAACCGACAACAGAAAATTAAAGTAGAAGAACAATTTAAATACAGGTATATAATGAAAACCAAAATATAAAGGATACAAAGAAATTATATTATTAGAAAAACTTGAGCACCGAACAAATGAATAAAGTGATATAAATAAAATCGCAAAATAAGCTTGACGGCGATCGCACTCAAAAACTATGGCAGTCAGGGATTGTAATAATGCGTATAAACCGTCTCGTGTCAGTATCCACTCCACGTCACCATGCTGGTATTGAGATGTATCTTTATTTATTTGGTTGGATGCGCTTGAAGAGGTTCTACAGTTTTTTTATAAGGAACAGTCACAAATGTGGCAGCTAGGAATTTTGCCTACATTTACTTCTTATGGAGATCAACAGAAAAATATTCTGACAACGGATTCATAGAAACCCATTCCGGCATAGATATGATAGCTGTGATTCTGAAAAGCCTGTCGAAATTTGAACCGAACTTTTATGTTCGAAAATTCAATTCGCTATCCATAAAATCACACTTCATGATTGGGTGTTTTTTAATCGCTAAACACGTCACACAAATTTTAAGGCCTTTTAGGTACATTAAGTTACAACCAAAAACCGACAATAAAAAATTAAAGTAGCAGTAAAAAATATAAATATGGTGTCTTGCCTAAAATGAATGATTATATTACCAGAAAAACTTGAGCCACGAACAAATTGATAAAGTGAGATATTCGCAAAATTAGTTTGAAGTTAACCGAATTCAGAAATTACGGCCTTCTGGGATTGTAACAATGCATATAAAGCGTCTCGTTTCAATACCATACCATGTTGATAGTTTTGAGATATATATTTACTGATTTAGGGGCCGAGTGGCTAGCGCTCTGGCGCTCAATACCACGTTTCAGGTTCGAGTCCCGGCGGTCCCATGGATGTTTGTAGTGGTTCGGAATCCCCTTTAAACCGTAGGTTCCGGTCAAACATGATCATACAGAGTTGCGAGGGTATTGTTGATCCGCTTCCGCAGTTATCTTCAAGTTACACGCACCTCCTATGTAGTGCTAAGTCGGTGCAACGTTTGCCTTAAGGCATCCAAAACAACTGTCTAAGTGTTTGTCAGCTACATTGAACAAAAAATTACTGATTTGATTGGATGCTATAGAAACTGTGCTACAACTCTTTTGAAGGAACATCCACAAATAAATTACTGGGAGTCTTGCTTACGTGTGTCATTGAGATCAACAGAAAAATATTCCGGTCAAACTGATGTATAAATCCTGACCCCCGGAATAGACTGGAGGCTTTGATTGTGGAAAGCATGTCACAATTGGAACCAAGAAAACAATAGGTTCGTAAATTCAACTCGCTACCCGTGAAGTCAGGCTTCACAGAGGTTCATTTTTTATCCCATGCGACACGGAATTGACGAACGAACGCCCTACCGATTGGCAGTTGAATCTCTTGGTTTGGTTTGTCGCTCACTCTGGGGTATTTAAATCGGGACCTACAGTTTTATGTGGATTCCAAACCACTAACAAACATCCATGCCACCGCCAGGATTCGTATTTGCGGCATGTGGTACCAAAGGCCATAGTTAAAGGTTTGGTTTGATTTGTCGCTCTACGGTCACATAGCTAAAGGAATTTCTTGAATTTAAAGTCTGTTGATTATTTGTGCCATGCATAAGATGAATACAAAATCAGCAGGTGTACAAATAACAAAAAAATATTTATATGCAACATGGCGAAATCAATTTTTGTAAAACACATACACAAATTTCGCAACGACACATAGGTCGATGGCTACTATATTGAGATCTATGTACATATGTAACCAAAATAGTCTCGTTAAATTAAGTCTCCCCTTTTAGGATATCTTTGAATAGTCCATTTGGCTTAGCAAGTTTAATATATTATGTCTCGCTTCGTAAATAATTGCCATTAAATGCACATCTGCTATAAGCATTTGTGGTTTTTAACATTCTGTTGTAAGCTATATTAAATGAGTCTTTTGTACTAATAGTATTAAATAGTCTCCATAAGTTAAAGTCTCTGTTGCGAAGTTTATTCCAATTAGTTCATTTGCTATAGTAGGATGCATATATCTTACTTAGTTTTGTAATTAAATTCCAGTAAGTGCACATCTGCATTTGAAACTTTTAACTATGTTATAATAAATTATATATGTAGTAAATTAGTCCGATATTTTTGTAATTTGCAGTAATTTTAAATTTATTTGCAACTATATAGAAAAATTTGTATCACAAAATGTTTAAAACAAAAAAATATATAAATATTTAGTTTCGGGAGAAACTGAGTATATTTTTTTTCATTTATTAATGCAAGGAACTAAAGAAGCTATTTCATGCGAAATAAAACATTTTATCTAAGCGTTACTTAGTTGTAATATATTCAGATAAAGTTTATTTACCAAAATAAGTAATTGAATGGAGATGAATTAAATTACCATTTATTTTCATTGGAATTTACAAATTTCGTGATTCAGTTATTAGCTAGAACAACAATGTTAGCATTTGCAATTCTCTTTGAAGACTTGCAATAATGTTGTCGATGTATAACAGACAGAATTGGCGAATTTCTTGGTAACTTACATAGACTGCTGTTGCCTTTCGTGGAATTTTAATCTTTAAAAAGCAAACTTGGGTCCGATTGAAGGTTTCCGCAACTATATTCTATTAAATCCAAATCTATTTATTAATTTTTCAGCAACTGTGACATTTCAGTTTGTCAACATTTTTCTAATGGTTTTGTAAAAATAATCCTTATTATTTGAATTAAATGAAACTTTTACTTTTTTCGCATTAAATTGATTTACTAGGATAATAAATTAAATAGCAAAGAATTAAAATACCATTATTTTACATTGCAAATTACAAATTCAGTTATTAGCTAAAACAACAGCATTAGATTCAGTTATTTGATAAAGTTGTTTGAAAACAACTAGAATTGGTGAGTTTCCTGGTAACTTATATGGACTACGCTTATCTTTCGGGAATTTTAATCTTTAAAATGTAAACTTGCTATGCCAGGTTCATCAACTATATTCTATTAAATGCAAGTCGGTTTATTAATTATTACAGCATTTTTAATCTCGTACAAAATTCCAATATCATTAATTCCTAAACAAAATTATCATGCATTTTATTGAAAACTCCTAAAGCATACGTCGATATCATCAATTTATAATCGGAAATTTGAAAGATTATCAATTCATTTTATTAATAACTAGTAAAACATTCGGGAGTATCGTTAATTTATAAACCTATACGCGTTTAGTACAAACATTTTAGCATTATGATATGGTTAACAAAACTATCAGCTCATTTCAACAAAGCAAATTAATTTTTAATTAAATAATGCTAGAAAATAAACGATTACTTATACATTTATAAGATAATTTCTTAATAATCATTCCAAGAGTAATCAAATAACGAGGAAAATGAGAAAGGCCCACATCTGCCAGTCTAAAACTGCAGCCCTATTAGAGTACAAGAACAAGTGAGTCACTTTCGCGAAGCAATTATAAAATGATTTGTCTTAGTGTGGACAGAACTCTCAGAGTGAGTCAAGGCACCGTTCCGACAACAATGCCATATGGTTTTCCCAGCACATCATAGGGATTTCCTGTGTACGCCATTTCTGACTGTCATGAAATTGTCACTGATAACCAGAGATGACGTGACTTGTTTCTTGCTTTCAGACGCAGTCATTCTCAGAACGAGATAGCCTCACGTCTGAAAACTTCAATATTAGCGAAATACACTAAATTCCAAAAAGGATACCTGATTATTGATGCTAGATAATTTGCATGTGCTATTACACAATCGGCATCTAGACTCCTCGTTTTGAAAAAAAGTGACTCTCGCGAATTCTATAATATCTGAACAACTTTGCACTTATTATTACTGGCCATGAGTTGGATAACACCTTATTCATCATTCATATTATGTATTTTCCGAAGATATTAAAAATTATAATTGGTAACTGGAAACAACATTTAATTCACATACATATGATTAGAATTGAATATTCTTGAATACTAAGATATATAATACAAATATATATATAATAAATATAAATAAATATAATATAATATAAATATATATAAATAAATATAAATACAAATATATATATAAATAAATATAATACAAATATATATAATATAAAAATATTACAAATATATATATATAAAATATTACAAATATATATATATATATAAAATATTACAAATATATATAATATAAAAATATTACAAATATATATAAATAAAAAATATTACAAATATATATAAATAAAAATATATTACAAATATATATAAATAAAAATATTACAAATATATATATATAAAAAATATTACAAATATATATAAATAAAAATATTACAAATATATATATAAAAATATTACAAATATATATAAATAAAAATATACAAATATATATAATAAATAATACAAATATATATAAATAAACAAATATATATATACAAATATATATAAATAAACATAATACAAATATATGTTTGTTGTTTTTTTTATTTTAAGTAAATAGCACAGCTCTATCTTGATTAATATACCTAAATCAACATTGATAACAAACATATACGTATTATGTTTACGTTAAGAAAATAATTCTACATATTTTAGTTTTACGTCTAGGATCAACATCACATAAATTTCGTTAAGCAAATATGCGATGTTTTATTTATACAGTTTACATTATATTTTTTTATTCTTTGTACGTTACATTATTTTGATCTTTTTTCTAATAAAGTTCTTGTAAATTGTGATTATTCCTATGCTGAAAGTTAAATATGTGTACAACAATATTTTCTAACGCATTTATTCAATAAATAAACATTTTTCAATTCCTACTATTAGTTCACAATATTCTTATATATATATATCTCGTTCAAATTTCTAATCGTTAATAAAATACTTTTTATTCATCCACTCAAGTTCAAATACATTTTTTTTAACTTGTAGTGGATGACACTTGATGTTAATAAAATGTTTTCAAATATTAATTCATTTATAATTTTAATACTTTAAATATAGTTTTAGCAGTTTGTAATGAAAATTGAAACCAACAGGCT
Organism: Caerostris extrusa; assembly: GCA_021605095.1. Lineage (NCBI taxonomy): Eukaryota > Metazoa > Arthropoda > Arachnida > Araneae > Araneidae > Caerostris > Caerostris extrusa. Next base: position 17,320 of record BPLR01004012.1, on the reverse strand, counting down.
GTAGCTCAATCGGTAAAATGCAAGGATTTCAGTATTTTCAAGTGAAGGTGAAGAATGCGAGTTCAATTCTTGCGAAAATCAATAATTTTTTTGATAAAGTTTGAAAAATTTTTTTAAGTTTTAGAGATGTTTTATCCAAATGATTTTCGTTAGCAGCTGTAGTTTAGTGGTTAGAATGAAGGATTTTTTCTCAAAACATAAAATTGAAGAAATTTTATTTTGACACTTAATATTGGGATTCTGTCATATGTATATACAAATTTACTTTAATTGTAATTATTTAATAAAAAAACTAAAATAAAATTTTCTTTTTGTTGACGTAAGTAGGACTTGACTTTATTTTTTTTTTTTAATAAATATTACTTGTTTTACTTTTAGTCTCCGCTGTCTCGTTGGTAGAAGTTTACAATTTAGATAAAATGCAACTACTCGTTCTAAGGCAACTCTTTATCTTGCAGTTTTTTTTTTTAATCAATTAATTTGTGAAAAATTTCCCCGTCAAAACCACTAGGGATAGAAAAAAAATATATAAAGTTCATGATTCGAAAAAACTAAAATGATTGGTTAAAATTTGTGTCCAGTTAAACCATGGAATACAAAAAAATATAATGGAACAGCAAATACCTAGCTTTGGTACGCTAGCAAAGAATAACAAAGGTAATAGGTATGGAGGATTTCAGTTAAAATTAAAGTTTAAAAAAGATAAACAAGCTAAAAGCTATTACAGAAATTCAGAGAATTAAATCGAACAAATCAAACGAATTAAATAACAAAAATATATATATTAAAGCTTTTCCTTTGAAGTTGTCGTTAGAAAGTTATTTTCCAAGCTTTTAGTTCGAGGAATGTTTTTGTCAGGAGATGGTTTTCAAACTAAAAGAAAATTTTATCAAAAAAAAAAAAAATAAAATGGCAGCGTGGAGCTTTTTATAGTAAGACTTGCATATGATACAATTTAAAGACGAAAATATCAATACATTTATAAACAAACAATGAACGTTTTTACACTGAAAATAATTCAAAAATAGACTTTTCGTTTTAGATATTCTCTTTAAAGTTTAGCATATAAATCCTTTTTCCAATTTGGTATGATTCAAAAGTAATAAGTTTTTTACGATAGTACAAATTTTGAATAATTTAAGATTAATATACTTAATTAATTTAATAAATTTAATACTATTAATTAATTTAAGAGTAATATACTTAATTGATTAATTAAGTTTCATTAAATAACATTTTTTATTTAGCAAAGAAAATGTTTGAGCTCATATTGGAATCAATTTACATATGATACAAAATTAATACGAAAATATCAATACATTTATAAAAAAAGCAATTAAAAATTTCTGCACTAAAAATTATTCAAAAATAGAATTTTCGTTTTGAATAGTCTCTCCAAAGGATAACATAAATTATTTTCCAAATCTGGTATGATTTAAAAAAATGTAATACGTTTTTTTACGATAATACAAATATTGATTTTTCATTAAATAAAATTCTTTTCATCATACTGGGTATTAAATTTTATTTTAACATACTCATATTTTCTAATACTTTTAGATGAATTTTATTAATCAATGAATAAAATACAACACTTTAATATACTATGCTATATGATATGATTATTTAACAAATAAAATGTTTCAGCTCTTATGATAATAACATTGGAAAAAGAGTATAAAAATGTATATAAATTATCTTAATTAATTAAATCTAAATAAATTAGCATCATAATCGTTTGTATGTAGTATTTTAACAGCATTTGGATAAATTGAGATAAAGCAGCATTACCGAATATACAGCAACGCATCTAAATAGGTTAAATCAAGTTAAATTCACAAAACATTTAGAGCTGTTGTTAATTTGATTCTAAGAAAATTTACTGATTGTAACACAAAGTAAAATGATAAGATATGTTAAAAAATATAAAAATTGTAAAAGAAAATACATAATTAAACCACTTTTACAATAGAACATGTTACTAAAGATAAAAAAATATATATAGCTTCCATATATTTTAATAAGTAGAGTATTTTTAATTATTTTTTAATCTAAATTAAAGTTATATATTAAATTGATTGATTCTTTTGGCCCTAGCAAATATTAACCAGTTTTAAAAATTTAATAATTTTGTGAAATTTATATATATATATCTGGAAACACTTGAATTGAACTTTCGGTTAAAATCTAGGATCCTGTACCCTTTGTGCCAAACACATCGCCAAGTTGCAAAGTAAGCATAAAATGAATGGGCCAGGTAGTTTGCGCGTAAAATGATATTACGCCAAAATCCTTTACCGTGTTGCCAAATCGCCAAGTAAACAGACAAAAAGGTTTAGAAGTTCTGTCATTGTAAAATTGCTATATCGCCAAAGTTTAATATTTTACGCCATTAGCATTAAAATAGCTATTACGTAAAAGTTTATTCCTCAAAAGGCTTTGAAGCCAAAGTTGATCGCTTTAACGCCAAATTTATCACTATCCTATCGCCAACATTTATCGCTTTATATTCATTTTTCACTAAGCAAATTTTGTTATATAGCTTTTTTAAGCCAAAAAAGGCATCGCCAATTTAATAGCAAATTTTTATCACTAAAATTTTTTTAAATACTTTTTGCGCCAAATGAAACCGCTTTTACGCCGAAATTTGGCGCTATTATGCCAGAAAATTATATCTAAAATAAAAATTTATATCGCCTATCGTCAAATTTTACCACTATTATTCAACTTTTGTGTTTTCTTTTTTAATTTTGCTTTCACATTAAATCATCGCCAAATTATTATGTGGAATTTCATTTTGCTAAGTCACAAAAGTATCGTTTAAACAAAAGATAATAATCGTTGTTAATTGATAAAATTTCGATTATGAAATTTCAAAGTTATTCACCAATTCTTTTTTTTTTTTTTTTTTTTTTTTTGTAATGTCATAAAATAAGTCATGTTCTTTGAAATTCCGAATGATAAATTAATATTAACAAAAGATAAAGAAGAAAAACTAAAAATGTTCTTCCTCTGTGGTGGAATCGGTGAAATCATAAATTATTTTGCGGATGTCACATTTGTGCTGGCGCCGCCACATATTCTGCCAGATAATTATCAAATGTTCGGACACATTATTTTATTAATATTAATTTATTTTAATTATTAAAAAATTTAAATTGTAACGTTAACTAACGTTCTAAAAGCTAAAGAAATATTCGCAATTACGGTTGTCTTCTAACTAAACGGACATCTGTAAAAAAGGAAATTAATTATTTAAGAATAAAATAATTAATAAATAAAAAAATCGTTTTCTTGTTTGTTTCTTCTTACTGGTATACTTTCATAAATATTGTTTATGTTCTGAATCGACACGTTGTAGATAAGTTCGGAATAATCGGTAATTTATTGGAATACTAATTTAAAAAGAATATATATTTCTGTTCTTATTTAATGCAAATAAGTATTCTGCAAATAATAATATAATCACAATAACAATAAATAGTCATTATATTGTTTGGAAAATGAAGCTACGAATTCCTCTAAGTATATTATTGCAACCCTAAAGAAATTGGCGGAAAATTGGCGAAATATTCAGGGTTGCAAGATTGGCGACTTCCTCAGGGGTACAGTATTAAAACCGAACTTTCAAAAAATAGCATATTTCTGTCATAATGTAAACAATTGTTATAAAGTGAGCACTTTTAAACAATACAAAAACATTGTTAGTTTTTTTTATATAAATTTCATTAAACATAAAAATAATAATGTTATTTCTATTTAATAACTAAATTAAATAAATTTTACTTTGAAAATATCGATGTAAAATATAATCATCAAGGTCATTTCATTTCTTTTAATTTAAAAAAAAAAATGTCATGTCTGGTATACGTTCTAATTTAAAGAACCAAAATTTCAATATAGAAACAAGGATATGAATTTTGAAACAAAATGGAATAAAAATGCAATATAAATAAAAATAATTAAAATAAAAATAATAAATGTGAAGTTTATATTAATAAAAGAACAAAAATAACGAAAATATAAAATATTTAATTTCAAGAAAATTTTCTAAGGAAGAATAAAAATAAATCTTAAAATTTTATTTACAGTCTTTAAAAAATTAACTTCAAATAAAATTTATATTTAAAATATAAATTTAATACATAATAATATTTCAGTAAATTTACGGAAATATTATTTTAAATGATATCAAATTCTAAAACTTAGTTTTAGAATTCTGAATCCTAAAAATTTAATTTATTAAATCGAATCCTAAAAAATTTAATTTATTTAATTTATTAAATCGAATCCTAACAACTCAGTTTTGAACGATTCATTTAATGAACGAATCGTTAAAAATTAATTAAGATCACTATTTTTAAATTCAATCATACCGATATTTATTATTTAAGACATAAACTACTAAGAGCCATAATAATAAATTATATTACAATTATTTCGTCTGCTTTCTGCTTATGTTTGCCTCATATTATGCAAATAAAAAAATATATAGGAACATCTTATTAAATTGGATGGAATTCACACACAGATCACATAAAAATTTAAAGGATTTAATAAAATGAAATGGAAAAATGGCATTTTTTTTTAGAATTTTAGACAAGCTGTTCTAATTATTTATTTATAAATAAGAATTAAATTTCCTTGTGAAAAAAATTCAGATTTGACTATTTATAATTTTCGTTTTTGTTGAATTCAATTATTAATTTAACTTTATTAAAGTTAAATTATTTTAGCAAATCTCAAAGAAACCTTTAGTTTTAAAATCATTTGATCAAAGTTTGTTTAATTAAATGAAAATTTGTTAGTTTTATTATTTTGGATTGAAAAAAAAACGAATTTTAATGCAATTAAATGCTTGATAAATAAATTGTGTTGTTTCTTTCAATCCAAAATTCCATATTATTTTAGATTGAAGAACTAACAAATTTTGATTAAAATGTTTATAAAAATAAAGATTTCAGACATGTTTTTCTTAGTTTAAAATTGATTTAGAAAATGCTGTAAATCAGCTTGTATCAAAAAGGTTTTAAAGGATTTATAAGACTTAAAAAATTAAAAAAGAAATAAATATCTAATACTATAACGTTTATATTAGTAACCTTTTAAAAGTTTATATAAGAATTTAAAAAATCATTTTTGAAAAAATGTAAGCTTTAATCTATCACTTAAACTAACTTGAAACATTATTACTTTGAGTGAAATATTTTTATTTCGTTAATGTTTTCTGAGGTCAATCATTTTTTTTTTTTAAATCAGTTTTTAATATCTAAACTTGCTTATATAATATCTCTATAACCTGGATTTCTAGCAAAAAATAATAAAACAGGAGAATTTAAAAATACAAAAAGAATTAAAAATAAACCTTTTGAAAAACTTTTAAATTTCAATCTTTTATTTAATCAACGTAAACTAACTTGAAATATTAATAATTTGAGTAAAATATTTTTATTACGTTACTGTTTTTTTAGAGTAAATCCTTTTTTTTTTATTTAAAAACAATTATTTGAGATCTAAATTAATTATATAATATCTCTATAACCTGGATTTTTAGCAAACAGTACTAAAACAGAAGAATTTAAAACAAACACAAAGAATTAAAAGAGAACGCATTTCAAAATTTTAATCTATTATTTAATCGACTTAAGCTAAATTGAAATATTAATAATTTGAGTAAAATATTTTTATTACTTTAAAGTTTTATAGGGTAAATCGATTTTTTTTTAAATTTAAAATCAATAGTTTAATATGTAAACTTGATTATATAATATCTATATAACCAGACTTTTAGAAAACAAGTACTAAAACAGAAGAATTAAAAAAAAAATACTTTTGAAAAATTTAAATTTTAATCTTTCATTTAATCGACTTAAAAATTACTTTAAATATTAATAATTTACGTGACGTATTTTTATAACAATGTTTCATAGTGTAAATAGTTGTTGTTTCTTTAAATCAGTTGTTTAACATCTAAACCTGATTATATAATATCATTATAACCCGGACTTTAAGCAAAAATTATTAAAGCCAAAGAATTAAAAAAAAAAAAAAAGCGCTGTTCAAAAATTTAAATTTTAGTTTATTATTTAATCGACTTAAGATAAGTTGAAATATTAATAATTTGTGTAAATTATTTTTATTACGTTAATGTCGTATAGGGTAAATAGTTTTTCTAACATCTGAACTTCATTATATAATAACTCTATGACCTGGATTTTTAGCAAAAATTACTAAAACAGAAGAATTAAAAAAAAAATACCTCTGAAAAATTTAAGTTTTAATCTTTTATTTAATAGACTTAAAGTTATATGAAATATTTTTATAACGTTAAAAGTTTTATAAGAGTAAATAGTTTTTTTAAATCAAATGTTTAACATCTAAACTTGATTATATAATATTTCTATAACCTGGACTTTTAGCAAAAGTACTAAAACAAAAGAATAAAAACACTATTGAAAAATTAAAATGTTAATCATTTTTTAAACGATTTAAACTAACATAAAATATTAATAATTTAAGTGATATATTTTTATAACAATGTTTCATAGTGTAAATAGCTGTTTTTTTTTTAATCAATTATTTAACATCTAAAACTTGATTATATAATATTAATATAAACTAGACTTTTAGCAAAAAGTACAAAAAATAGAAGAATTTAAAAAAAAATCGCTTTTGAAAATTTAAATTTTAATCTTTTCTTTAATCGCCTTAAACTAATTTGAAATGTTAATAATTTGAGAAAATATTTTTAGTACGTTAATGTTTTATAGTGTGAATCGGTTTTGTTTTTCTTAATCAATTGCTTAACGTTTAAACTTGATTATATAATATCTCTATAAACCTGGACTTTTAGCAAAAATACTAAAACGGAAGAATTAAAGAAAAACAAAGAATTAAAGAAAACACTTTTAATAAATTTTAATTTTAATTTTTTATTTAAGCGACTTAAACTAACTTTAAATACAAATAATTTAAGTGGCAAATTTTTATAAAATAGTATGAAGCATAGTTTCATAGTATAAATCGTTTTCTTTAAGCAGGGGTTTAACATCTAAACTTGATTAAATAACCTCCTGGATTTTTAGCAAAACGTATTAAAATACCTTCATTGTGCTTGAGACCAGCACAATGATTTATTAGAAATAAAAGTCTTTACTAGACGCTTAAAAATCGACGGCTTTAATCTAAATTCTACTAAATCTTACGGACAAGACAAGATCTTTCTATTTAAATTCCTGGTTCAGCTCGAATTTTGTCAAAGAATATGCTTCAAAAAATGTATAATGTATTGGATTTCAGTTGGTTTACTTTATTTAACAAAGGACAAAAACGTAAATTTGTTTTTAGATCGTTGTGTTCTTAATATTTCAATAAAAAAAAAATCACAAAATATTATTTTGTCACATAAAATAATACATTTAATCAGTATTTTTTAAAATATTACTCAATTAATTCTTTTTCAAATAGAACGTTTAGAATTCGAAGGCTTTAATCTAAATTCTACTAAATCTTTACGGACAAGACAAGATCTTTCTATTTAAATTCCTGGTTCAGCTCGAATTTTGTCAAAGAATATGCTTCAAAATGTGTAATGTATTGGATTTCAGTAGGTTTACTTTTATTTAACAAAGGACAAAAACGTAAATTTGTTTTGTGTTCTTAATATTTCAATAAAAAAATCACAAAATATTATTTTGTCACATAAAATAATACATTTAATCAGTATTTTTAAAATATTACTCAATTAATTCTCTTTTCAAATAGAACGTTTAGAATTCGAAGGCTTTAATCTAAATTCTACTAAATCTTACGGACAAGACAAAATCGTTCTATTAAAATTCCTTGTTTAGGGTCGAATGTTATCAAAGAATACGTCTCAGAATACATAATATATTGGATTTCAGTTAGTTTAATCTATTTAACAATGAATAAAATCTTAAATTTGTTTTTAGATCGTTACGATCTGAATATTTTTAATAAAAAATTCAATTACAAAATATTATTATTTTGTCGTCGCATAAAATATATTTTCATCAATTTTTTAAAAATCATATTCATAAAATTGTGTTTCCAAATAGAACGTTTAGAAATCGAAGGCTTTAATCTAAATCCTACTAAATCTTACAGACAAGACAACATCTTTCTAATAAAATTCCTTGTTAAACTCGAATATCATCAAAGAATATGCGTAAGAATGTCTAATGCATTGATTTCAGTAAGTATATTTTTATTTAACAATGGATAAAATCCTAAATTTCTTTTTAGATCATTACGATTTCAATATTTCTAATAAAAAGTCATTTTACAAAATGTTATTTTGTAACACAAAATAATAGTATATTTTCTTCATTTTTTTAAATCATATTATTCATATAATAATAGAACGTTAGAAACGTTATTATTTGTATAATATAGATCGCTTAGAAATCGGAGACTTTCATTTAAATTCTACTAAATCTTACAGACAAGACAGGATATTTCTATTAAAATTCCATATTTAAGCTTGAATGGTATCAAAGAATATGCGTCAGAATACATGATGCATTGAATTTCAGCAAGTGCATCTTATTTAACAATGGATAGAATCCTAAAATTTTAGATCATTGCTATCTCATTTATAACAAAAAATCATTTACGAAATATTATTATTTTGTCATCACATAAAAATAATGATATATTTTCTTCAATATTTTTCTAAATCATATTATTCATATAATTGTGTTTCAAAACATTTTAAAATGCAAAAATCCGTTATGGATATTCACATTTATATAAAAATGGATAAAATCTGAAATTTGTTTTTAAATGCAATCTCAATATTTCTACTAAAAAAATCATTTATAAAATATTATTTTGTCGTCACATAAAATGATAGTACATTTACATCAGTATTTTTAAATCATATTATTCAGATAACTGAATTTTCAAGAAATTTAAAATGCAGAATCTTATTGATATTATGGATGTTTTCGGTGTAAAATTGGATGCGTATGTAAAAATGGATAAAATCCTAAATTAGATTTTTTAAAAGATGCGATCTCATTATTTTTAATAAAAAAATCATTTACAAAATAATAGTACATTTTTATCAGTATTTTTTAAATCATATTATTCAAATAATTATATTCCTAATATTTAAAATGCGCAATTTGTTATGATTATTTATCGTTTTCGGTGTTAAATTTGTTAAGAGAGATATCTTAATTTGATTAATTTTTTTTCAATAAGAGATGAAGAATTTAATTTTTTTATCTGCTAATCCAAGTACTACTTTGATTAATATTTAATGACGCAGAATCATTAAAAATTGGGCTTAGCTTATATATTTAATGTATTAAAATACATAAATATTTCGTTCAAAAATTTTGAAACTTTGTGTCTTCCAATTGTATTTATTTTTCCCTCTTTTTCAATGAAAAAGATATTTACTATTCCATTCACCTCATAAAAAAAATTGTATGATGTTAAAAAGAATAAAAAATAAAAGAAATAAATCGTATACTTAAAAATATAAATTACAGGCTTTTCGATAAATGCGTTTTTAAATCATAGATACGTTTTTTCTGCTTCCTTTTTAACTTGGTTAAAATATTCTCACATTAATTTTTAAGCATCATAAAGATGCATACTTTTAATATGATTAATAAAATACACCACTCAAAAATGTAGTTTAATTAGCTTTTAAAAATCCCAAATCATCTATTTAATAGGTTTTTTTGAGAGAGTTATACGTCAATATTTTCATAAAATAAAAATTTTTACTTATAATTTTTACTTCAGAATTTATTTTTCTAATTTTTTTCAATATATAGATTTTTTTTATACTTCAAATTATCAAAACTGATATCAGAAAGACAAAAAATAATTCATTTGAATTAAATTTCATAAAAATAACGCTTTATTTAAAAAATAACCTTTGAAGAATTAAAATTCAGTTATTAGAAAATTAATTAAAACTCGTCTGTGACATAACATATTTTTCAACACTGTTTCTCTAATAAACTTTACCATCCCTTTTGATTGACAAACATATTGAATAATTTTCACAAAAATAACGCTTTATTAAGAAATAACCTTTGATGAATATATTGTTAAAATTATGAAATTTGAAAAATTAATTAAAACTTGACTTTGCCACAAGACATATTTTTCAACATTGTTTCCCTAACAAATTAAACATCCCTTTTGATTGTCAAATATATAGATATGACGATTTGTACTTTAGCTAAATTAACACTCTATTTTTTGTAAATATACGAAATAATTTTAACAAATTATATCTTTGTGATTCAAAGCATAAATAACAACGTTTGATGAATATATTATTAAAATTCAGAAATTAGCAGAAAATAAATAAAAATTCGTTTTGATACAACACATATTTTCTAACACTATTTCTCTAACAAAGTTAACCATTCCTTTTGATTGTCAAATAAATTAACATGACCATTGTATTTCGCTAAATTAATACTGTATTTTTACAAATATATGAAACATTTTTACAAATTATATGTTTTAAATTCGAATCACAAATGGTGTTTTATAAACACAATTAATGATATATCACATATTAAATAATTGGTATTGAAAGTACTATATATAAACATCTATCTCTAATATATATTAAAGGACTTACCTCTAGCATTTGGGATACCTCTTTCAGCATTTCCTCGTAATTCACTGTTGGCAGAGTCTCATCAAAATCCTTGTAGAAAGATTTTCTTCCCAAGGCCGTATAGACTGACCCAAGAGTGAAATAACAGTCCAGAATTTCCAATGGTACGGTCATCAAAGTTATGGAATAGTAGAGCCACAACTTCCCAATTGAACTTTTTCAACACCTGGAGATATCAACCCAATTTGGGAATAAGAACCATTCATTCTTGTCAACAGTCTGTAATGAGGTTCCTTGTAGTCAAAATTGTCATTTTGTCCAGCTGCCGTCAAGATTGGCAATTCAAACAGACGAGTACCTTGCAACAGGTGCCAAGACATAAGGACACAGAGGACCTAAAAGGACATCAGCAAGTCCAGAATTGTACAATTCAAATGCATACAGAGGGCCGTACGTGGAAGAACATTCAGTGTCACGATGCAGAACTTCCATGGCGTCCGTCTTTAATCTTGTTAGAGTCTGTACAGCGTACAGTACAGCTGGTACAACTTTGTGCAAAGCGAATGGTAAATTTTCATCTCCAGGAGCTAGAAACTGCAAGTCTGTATGGGGAGTTTTATCCAAGTTTTGTGCTTTATTGCTCCAGACTGTTGTTGATATCATGCACCATATAATAAGAGATAATATTTCTGGGGAAACGATATTCCTTATGAGATTTCATCTTTGGCATTTGTTAGTGGTATATTAAGTATTGCTTCCAAGCGTAAAGAGAATATGTAGTTTTTTAGCTTCAGACTTATTGCGGAAAAATACTGTTGGTGAAATATTTATAGAGAAGATTCTATAATAGTTTCATTATATAATTATATTAATCAAGGAAGTAGATGTAAGTAGAAATATATAGTTAGATAATGTCTGAAAACAACACATATGCAAGGTCCTATATACAAGAATAATAATCAAAGGTTTGTGATAAGATTAAATCTTCGTGCATCTTAAGTATTAGAGGCTTTGGCTTATCAATAGATTTGTGTATCTTAAACAATAAAGTTTTAAATTACATTAGTCAATAATTAAATGTTGAATGTTTTAAAGAGTATTTTATAAATTTCATATCCTTTGATGGCAAATAATTTTTAAAGCATTTTAATTTGCTTTTCTTATTTACTTCAACATCAAAAAAGTTTTTTTAGGTCCAAAATAAAAAAATTTCTAACTATAAATTTTAAAGTAAAAAATAATGATAATTTCTTCAGATTTTTTTTTTTACTTAAATTTACGTCTGAATAATAATTACTTTTATGTCAATAAATCCAAACAAATCGTTTGCTTTAAGTTTCTTCAAAAAATAACGCTGATCAACGAAGAACAAATTGATTTCAAAAACTTTTCAAAACTTATTCCAAAGTTCGAAACTTTCAAACACTTAAAATAAACATCCTTCAAAGTCAAAGATTGAAATTAAACAATCGACATCTGCTTCAAATGTTCATGCCAGCTGCATTTCGTTTTGTAAATAAACAAACTTCCCTGTGCTAAACTGTGACCGTAGCTTTCGGAGGCAGTTCATAACCTGTTGTTTCTCTTCACAATCCGATCTGAGAACAGCTGAGGGAATAACGGAACATTCCGATTCCGTCAAGTAAAACATTTTGCTGAGAAGAGCGCCATCTAGCGATGCGCGCCGATATGTCTTTTCGTGTTCGGAAAACACATAGTTAACTCTCTCGCTGACAACTTATCTCTTTTTTTTTTTTTTTTTTTTTGCTCAGTGATTTTTTTGAAAAGGAAATTTAATAGATTTACTGTTGCTTTTATAAATAGCTTTTCGTTTTAAAAAGACTAGATTGCCGTAAATTTGAATTAGAATTTTTGTTAATAATATATATTAAATAAACAATTTATTTATTTATTTTGTAAAATTTATTTATTTATTTAAATTGTAAATAAATAAATTGTAAATTTATTTATTTACAATTTATTTTCATGTATGATAGAATTTTTACAAGATAATAATGCATTTTGTGTAATAAAAATTAAATTTTCTTTTATAAAATAGTAAAATTATGAAATGCATAAATATTTATTGTGATTTAATATTAGAATTTCATTAAACAATTGAAATTCTAATATTAATGAAATCTTTTTGAATTCTTAAATTTCATTTGGATCATAACTTACCTGGATTATGGTTTGGTTTGTCACCCTGAGGTCATGTTGTGACACTTTGGGCTAATTGGACTGGGACCTACAGTTTAACATGGATAAAGGACCACTAACAAACATCCATGCTACCGCCAGGGATTCGAACCTGACGTCTGGGGTAAAAAGGCTGGAATAAGGCAATGGGATGCAAGATATTTATAGATCCATTTAAAAATAATGTGCAATTTAAAAATTTACAATACACAATCTAATAATTATTTCATTTTTTTTTTTTTTTTTTTTTAGCAGTACAGTAAAGTTACATATCTTACATATTTGTAAGTAAATTTTATCGTATCAATACATGTATTTTTATGATGTTATTTTTGACTTTGGGTGACTTTTGTTAGTTTGTGACTACGTTCAACAGTTATATTAGAACGGGACCAACGGCTTAAGGTGGATTTCGAACAACTACAAACATCCATGGCACCACCGGGATTCGAACTCGAAAACTGGGACGAACCTGGGCTACCGAGCGCCAGTGTGCTAGTCGCCCTGACTTCAGGCCCCTAAAATAATAATAAATTATACGCAATAATGTTTTTTTTTTTTCTAATGCAGCTGGAAAACACTTAGACACTTGGTCTTGGATGCCTGAAGGCAAGCGCTGCACAGACGTTACTCACTTTGCATTACCCAGAGGGCGCGTGTAACTTGAAGATAAGCCAAGGACACGGAATAACAATGCACCCGCAACACTCTGCGATCTTATTATACAGGACCTACGGTACAAAGTGGATTCCGAACCACTACGAACAACCATGGCACCGCCGGTACTCGAACCCGAAAAGCGCCAGTGCGCTACCCACTCGACCATTCAGGCCCTAAGGCAATAATGTAATGTGAGATAATAATACGCAACGTAAGATCAACAGTAAACATTATTCAAATTAATATCTTTCATTTTTGAATGGCGTTAGAAATGAGAACAAAAGATATTTTTGGATATATATATATATATGTCTTATATTATATATATGGTCATGTATTAATATGACATCAGACAAAAAAGATGCAAAATAAATTAAGAAAATTCGGCGTTAGAGAATTAATTTAATGGAAACTTAAGAGTTCATTGACTTCTTATTTGTAAAAATTCCACTTGAAAGACTCAATCATTTCTATACCTGATACCAAAGTAATTATCACCACAATTCTATCTTCTACCCACTGATATTATCATGGCATATGAAGAAACCTTTGAAACCAATATTAATCTATGGAAAATTTTACATTTTAATATTTTATATGAAAAGTATCGATAAAAAATTTTGAAGGAAATAATTTTATTTGTGAAAATCAATCTTTAATTATCTCATATTAAGTGCCAACTCGTCCCTTTGATCAATGTGACAGGTTGCTTGTATACTTCCTTGGTTTGTCTTTCTGTGGTCATTTTCACACTTTATGCTAATTAGACCATGACTTATTGCATGACTTTCAAACCACTAACAAACATTTATGCAACCGCCAGGATTCAGACCCAATGTAACAGGTTATATCAATCTGTTTATATATATATTAAAATTGATGTTTTTGTTCCAATGCAGCGGCAAACACTTAGACAATTGTCGTGAAGGCCTTAAGGCAAAGTACTGCACAGACGTTACTCACTTAGCACTACCCAGGAAGTGAGTGTAACTTAAAGATAAGCTACGGACGCTTAGTAGCAATACCCCCGCAACACTCTATGATCATGTTAGACGATATTTAACGGATATTAAACGATTTTATACCGGACCAACGGTTTAAAGTTGATTCGAACCACTACAAATATCCATATCACCGCCGGGACCAGAACCCGAAACCTGTGGTAGCGAGCGACCGACCGATATCCACTCTTGGCCATTTCAGGCCCCGCAATAAAATATACTTATTTTTATGATTTCCATAACTATATATATATATATATATATATATATATATATATATATATATATATATATATATATATATAAGTTATGGGAAATCATATTATATAATATATATATATATATAACTTTTATAGTTTCCATTATTTTTATTAATTTATTTCACAATTGCTTTAGAAAAATGATTAATGATTACTTAATAATATGTACGTAATAAAAAATATGTAATCTTGTACTAGAAACATAACTAACAGTTAATTTAGTTTCAGAATCGTAATGAATCCAGCAACATAAAAAATTTGAAATTACAAAAAGTTTTATAAGAAAAGTTTTATAAAAACAGCAGTTTTAATAAACTTGAAAAGAAAGTTAAAAAAGTTATCATATTTATAAATGTTGCAATATATAACTATTTTATACATCGTAGAAAAATTCTAAAAGTAGTTAAAACTATTTGTAACATTCTTTACGTGGAAAAATACGACACTTAAATGCTTTCTAGCGTAAATGTTTTTTTTTTTCCAGTAATGTAATAATCCAACCAATTATCCATGGCTTAACTAAGTTGTTTAGAAGTTAGCCAAACGATTTCAGAAATTAGCAAGTGTCTTTTTCAATTTTGGTAATTTGAAGAAATAAACAGAAAATTAGAATAGGTCTGAATTAGGTCAACAATATAAATTCAAGATAAATATTTAAAACATGGTCGAACAAGACTGATGTTTGAAAGCAAACCACCATGCACCACTATGAAAAGTTATAGAAGCCAGAGTTCAACTCAGACTGTTCGTATGCAAAGCGTATTTGTAATTTGCGATTTGTTTAATAGGGTTACTGATTGCCGAGTGACTGGCGCTTGGTGCCAAAGGTTTTTGGAGTTCGTGTCCAAGCGGTCCTATGGATGTTTGTAGTGGTTCTGAAAAAACCTTCTAATATGACTACTACTACTACTACTACGCCACACCACATCAATGTGCCTGCCTACAGGTGAGTTGCCCCTGTACAGTTTAGGAATCAAGCTATTGGGTGAGAGAGGAGTCTGATTGGACTCTGTGATGCTCTACGGTCATATGGATCCCCGGACCTACGGCTTAAAGTGGATATTACCTGGACAACACTATAACTTAAAAAAAAACATATGCTGTCTCGAAAATCTGCCAGTACCATGGGCCAAAGCGAAGTAGAAGAGAAAAAAATTCGATAATAGTGAGCCCTCTGGAGGCCCAAAGATACTCGAAAACCAGTAAACTGACTGAACGTGCTATTTCCAGAATTCGGTTTTGGTTTGTCGCTCTACTGTCATTTTGTGCACACCTTAGACTAATTAGACCAGGACCAACAATTCATTGAGGATTCTAAACAACTAACAAACGATAAGGCCACCGGCCAGTTCGAATCTGACGCCTGTAGTACCAAACGTCGAGCGCTAGTAACCTGGCCCATCAGGCGAAAACTGCTGGTTCGGGAACAAAATTCTGCAAAGCTCAGTTTTGCTAACGCATGATGGTTGGAGACATGTTCTGGAGTGAATGTGGCGAAGACACTAGAAGTAATCTGAATTTCTGCGCGGCTTGAGGTGATTCTCCATTTGTATGCATTGTGGATGAATTCATTCTCAATGAATACCTGAGTTTTGGCTCTCGATGTAGTTTTGGGTTTGGTCAGGCGATGCGGGTGTATTTGTAGTTTAGGAATCACCTTAAGCGTAAATCTTGGTCTAATATGATTGTTGGACATAAGCGACAACCTATCGTTAAAAGAAAAAGTATCTGCGTTTAAGGAAATCACTGGTGGCGGGTGTTGTGTGAACGTATTGGGCTTGTTGCACCAATGAAAAAATAAAGGAGATTTTTATTGAGTTTGAGTAATTCATGTGTTTTAGTTTCCATAAGTAAGGGAGACGAAAAGCCTCGTTCCGCCGTAATGCGGAAAATGTGACAGCCACACCGGCTTGGAAGAAAATCTGTGTGCTAAAAAAGGATGTAATCCGCTTTCCGGGCCTGGGCATTCAAAATTACAGTTATCTCGCGCTCTGGCGCTCGGTACCACCTGGTTCAGTTCCAAGGTCCACGGCAGTGCATATGTGCTGGATCATTATAAGTGGTTTTTGATCACTTTCGGCAGGAGTCTGGTCAGAGATAATATTTATTCCTTACATTATATGGTCATGTTGACGATTTGAGGCATTAGTGTTTCAAAATTAAGTGAAACATCTTCAGGTTAGCCTGGTTGTTATAAATTGATAATCTTGTTGGAGAAGCTTACTTAAGGCATCAAGACCAAGTGTTCAGAGGTGTTTCCACCAGTGGCTACATTTGAAAAGCATTTCCGTGATGCTTTTCTAGAAATCAGAGTTGCATTTTCAGGATTTTCTCACTCTACAAAAGGGTTATTCTCAAGGTTTAAGTGCACTCTCAATGCTTGTATGTTTATATTAAGGGTTGTGATGGAGTTGATGTTAATATTACCATAAAGCATTACATGTGAGGCCACGTGTGTTTAAGCAGGTGGAGTAACATGATATGTTTAAAACGTTGCACAGCAATCCAGGAAATTTTTAGAAACAGGAGAAATTAAAAGTCTCAGCATTCAAAGTCCAGATAAATTATTCTGTTTTGCAATACGC
>BPLR01004011.1:0-56719 GCA_021605095.1 Caerostris extrusa | reverse complement strand
ATAAGTAAAATGACAGCATTAGATGGTTTGCCATTTTTAAAAAAAAATTGTTTTTGTGATATTACATTCTCTAATAAAACTGGCGAATAAAAGAAACATACACAAAAAAACCCCACCTGTGTTATCTTTCATTTTCCTTTAATTTTAATTCTGATGATAAAATTTGTAACTTAAACAGTATATAAAGTTACAAATTTTTTTGTGATATTAACATTCTCTAATAAAACTGGCAAATAAAACAAAAAAGCACCTATGTTTTCTTTTTTTTTTTTAAAAAAATTTCTACCACGGTATTGCAACCGGTATTCCGGTATTAAGATCTAAAAATACCGAATACCGGTATCGAACTTTTGGTTTCGATATTTACTGCAATCCCTAATAGTAATACAATAATCATATGCCAAAATTTATGGATTTTTATTTAATTAAAAATTAATTCAATTTTTCCAAGTTTGGGGGGATGTTATTCATAATAGCACAAATATTCTAGAGGATTAGGATTTGATACTTAGACTTATAGCATTTAAGACACAAATAACCACTACATTCTTACAGACAATATTTTATTTTAAATGCTAAATGCTAATTTCGCTATTTTAAAAGACAAACCCATATGTAGGTATATATAAAAACTGAGTTAAATATAAGTTGGCCTTGACAGTATATATGATATTCTATTACTCTACTAAAATAACCATTAATTTTAAATGAGCGTCTGGAAAAGTACCTCGAAATTCACGTCACATATAAGTAATATACTTTTGTACTTAGGGCTATGGGAATACTATACTTTTCAAACTTTAATGCAACTTCCATTTCTGGTCATAAATGTAACCTTTACTTTTGAAAAGCTTTTAACTTTACCACAAATATATGACTTTGAACTCATCAATGTTATTAAAAGTTAGTTTTATCGCGTAATTTAACTTTCAGAATTATGTGTTGCCCGCAACACACGGTTATACGAATTTACTGTCAATTGCAATAAAGTCACGGTTTCAGTTGAGACCTAAAAGGTCCGCCGCTGCAATTCATGTAATCGATTACACTGTAGTAGTCAATAAAACAACTATTCTGTTCGTGTACAACAAAAAAAAATTTCAGCTTAAAAAGTAGTTTCGTGCTAAGATTCCGTAATTCGATTGCTTGACTCCACCCACCCCTACCCCTTTGCACAAAATGGCTCCTGTTCTTTACAGCTCTTTCATCATCTGCATTAATAGATCGTTTGCTGCGTAGGAGTTTGTCTTTTTTCTGAATGGCGGTGTTAAAGTAAACATGTCCATAATAAATGAATGCGGAAATGATAAATAATTGGTTTCTTATTGAGAATAATCGAAGGAATAAAAAAGAAAAGATTCACAGAAAGAAAGACATCTGGTGTCTATTGCTTGGTTCGTATAATTTGTTATGAAGACTTTTTCATATAAAAAGGTGACCAATAACTCAAAATAACCCATACAAATGACAAGAGTTTGTTTACTTACAAAAATTATGCAAATATATAATATACACTCAAGAGCAAAACATTATGACCACCCTACATTTTGCAATGAACTCGCCTGGATGACGTGGAAGGTACGTGATCAGGCGGAAGTGGTATTTAACTGGTATTAAGTGGTGGTATCCATGCCAATGCGGGTTGAAGTTGTGTTGCGCGCCAAAGGTGGGCCAACTCGCTATTGACAGGTGGTTATAATGTTTTGGCTCTTGAGTTTATATAGACACACACAGAAATTCATAGAAGTGCACATGCGTATAGAAGTGCACCGTATATAAACATACGCACACATACACGCCTTTACCTTACAAACATAGACATACATTTGCAATCTCATATATATATATATATATATATATATATATATATATATATATATACAGGTGTAAACGAGCGCATACATACTTACAATGCACCCGAAGACATACACATGTAAACATTTGTTTGCATGTATCCGCACGCACACACAGGTAAACACTCACACACATACAAGCATTTGCTTACATATGTAAATATATATGTACTTCTTGAATGAGGGTGCCTACACAATCATGCTTACTGGAAAAAATGCAGATTAAAGTATAATATTTAAGCATATATCTTTACCCATACCAATTCAACACAACTCATAAAGAAATCCATATTTAGAAGAAAAAAACATTCACAGAGAAAAACATTTGGTGTTTATTGCTTGGTTCGTATGATTTTTTATGAAGACTTTTGCATATAAAAAGGTGACCACTAACTCAAAATAACCAATACAAATGACAAAATTTGTTTAATACAAAAATTATGCAAGTATATAATATATTTTGTACATTATGAAAGCTTTGAATTCATGCCATTTTCATAAATGTATTCTGCAAAGTACAATGTTACGTTACTTTGAAATTTTAATGGCTTAGAAGATGCATAATTAACTAATTCTTAAAAGTATTATACAATAAATGTGAAAGCTTTGTTTCCATAGTCCTAAGCATGCTAATTAATTCAATATAGTAAAATTTGATTATCTGATACTTTCCGATCCCTTGTGCATATGATAACGTTTTATCCTGATAGGAGCATTTGAAATAGTTCGAAGCTCATTTGATAAAGGGCAACCAGATTTGAATAAAAAGCAACCTAAATACTGTTTTAATCTCGTACCACTCTAAAATAATTACACATTGCATCCCCTATATAATATATATTGGTGGTGGGGCCTGAATGGCTAGCGCTCTGTTTCGAGGTTCGAGTCCCGGCGATGCCATGGATGTGTGTAGTGGTTCGGAATCCACTTTAAAGTGTAGGTCCCGGTCTAGTAGGGATCGTAGAGCGTTGCGGGGGCATTCACTTGGATAAGTCCGCGTCCGTGGCTTATCTTCAAGTGACACGCGCCCCCTGGGTAATGCAAAGTGAGTAACGTCTGTGCAGCCTTAAGGCATCAAGATCAAGCTGTCTAAGTGTTTGCCAGCTGCATTAGAAAGAAGAAATATATATATGGGTGGCTATCAAAATATTAGAAACACCTGTGAATAAAAATGACATTTACGGAAGCGCTTCGTAAGCATTAAAATGTAATGTTAGCTACCAGTTTTTTTAAATTTAAAAAGGTATATATCATGCCAGCATGAGGTAGCTTTAGTGGAGATCGCGGCCAAAAACCGCAAAAGACCGCGATCTGTTTTAAATATCAATAGTTAAAATCACTATTTCCTCCTTCTGAAGGACCAATGCTTTCTTCTATACTGCAATGGATGTCTGGTTTTCATTACGGCGGTGCTCAGTTTTTATTAACTTTTCACTTTTCTTTTACTACAGTATGCTTTCATTTTGTAATTTTAATTCCTTTCCTTCTGTATTTTTTATCTCTTAATTTTTTTTAATTAGTTTATTTGTAATTTTTATTCAATTATCTACTTTTTCTATAAATTTAACATTTTTCACACTGGCAATGGGCTTAGACCAATCGACAAGTACCCTATTTTCAAGGACGGAGGTTTATGGTCGCTGCGCGACCAAGTACTCTGAAAATCTACAACAAATCTCTTTAGTGGAGTTGTATGCGTCTTAGATTTTTGTCAAAAGCCTAAAATGTCAAACCTCACTGACTTTCAAAGAGGCCAAAGTGTAGGAGCCCGTCTAGCTGGAGCAACTGTGACAGAAACATCCCTGATTTCAGGCATTTCTAGAGGAACGGTGTCTAAAATCTGACGGCGTACAAACAGAAGCAAAGCAAAAACAATGGACGGAAGGAGAAGCTGAGTGAAAGAGACCGACAAAGAGTTGACAATTGAAGTGGATTGCAATGTTTAAAGGAAAACAACTGCAGCCAAAGTGACCAAAGCTCAATTAGCATCTGGATTCTCCAGTGTCAAGTATTACAATTAGGAGGCATCTTCATAAACACATTTACAGCAAAACAGCAATTCTCAAGTCACTTATCACATCTGTTAATGCCAAACGTCGTCTTCAGTGTGGTACCACAACCACAAAACCTAGTCGATTGATATGTGGTACGTGGTTAGACGAATGGTCTTTTACACATTTCTCCACAACATGACTGGTGATTGTCTCCTTCCAGCTGTCAAGCATGGATGTGGATCTGCCATGGTATGGGCAGCCATGCCGTGGTGTTCTGCTGGCCCAATTGTAATCCTGAATGGAAGGATCATTGGAAAGAAGTACAGAGAAGATTTAGCTGACCAGGTCCATCCTATGATACGAAATTTGTTTCCTGCGGGAGATGGAATTTTCAGAATAATAATGCTCCTATTAACTCAGTAGGACCTGTCCAATCATTTGATGAACACAAAGTTGAAGTGAAACATCTACCTTGATCCACACAGTTCCCCGATCTCAATATCATAGAATAGTTATGGTCTATTTTTAGAGATCAATCCGGAATCTATATCCTTCACCAGTATCTCTCCTGGATCTTTTTCACAATATGTCCACGAAGAATAGTTCAATATTCCTCAAAACACTATTCAGCACTTATATGAATCGATTCCCAGGCGAATCAAAACTGTATTACATGGCAAATGCGGTCCTACGCCGTATTGGTATAAGATTCCTTATAACTCTAGGTTGTTTCCATTAATTTGATAACCATTTGTATACACATACGTACAGCAGCAACCCGGGAGCTGCTGTAAGTTGCAATAGTAATTCAAGTGAATTTTTTCAAGAAATTGCAAAGTTATGAGTATTTTTTACTTAATGAATGATAATAAGTAACTGAATTAATAATTTATTACTTACTTAATTAATGGTAATAATTAAAACATTTAAAGAACTAGGGGCCAGTTCGGGAAACGACAGAAAGCCAAGCGCACTTGCTGTAAAAATTCAAAAGCATTCACCGTCAGAGCAAATAAAATTATAAAATCACCACTAAAAGTGATTCGGTTAATATCCTGCAGGCCACAGAGAAGAATGTTATAAGGTGGTATTAAATTATAGAAAGACAGCTGTTACAAGTGGCTGTTACATGTCAGTGCGGAACTAAATTTAATGGGGATTAAGTTATCAAGCCAATTTGGCAGTTAGTGGTCGGAATTTAGAAACAATGAAACTGGTGTAATTACACATAGACCTTGTATGGGCGCAGGCTGCTGAAACCAGACACAACGACCCATGAGAGAGCCTCGCCCTCACAGAGATAGTTGCAAATGATCGTGAGACTATATCTTTGGCGTACCCCCTTCCGCCTCCCAAGTAACACTTCACGTACTACACTTCTTTGGAGAAATATTATTTATTTTATAAAAAAAAACCATTGGACTAGATCGGGGATGGGCCCGCGGGCCGTAGTTTGCCTAATTCGATTTTTTTATAATTAAAGGTAACCAATCTATCTGACCCGCGGGCCAGGCAGTTTTTAATTTGCCGGTCGAGAGGCAAATTAAAAGAAATATACTATTTGTATATTATATATCCATCTCCTTTTTTTTTTCTTTAATTAAATATTATTTTTTTTTTTTTCAAAGGACTGAATGATCTTTTTTTTACTTCTCTATTTTTGTTCTACAAAATGTAAATCGACGGAAATAGCAAGCACAGACAGCTTTCAATCGGTAAAGTGTTAAAAGCGGACGTTCTTTGTTAGTTAAAGCTGTAGGTGGGTGCCAACAAGCATTGTCTCTTTCTCGGGGAGCAGACATATGGGAATCCAGTATAGGTGAATTAGGCCTCACAAGTGGCAGACTGCGCATTTTAAGCTTCAGCCAGCGGCTTTTTCTTTTGGCGCGTTAATTTTTTGTTAGCGATTGAGGAAAGCAACAACTAACTCTCAAACCTAGTTCATATTCTCGTTTTTGTAATTCAAAATTCGAAATACATTGAATCCTTTATAGTGTTTGATTTTTATTCATTTTCATTTCACATAACGGATTTAATAATTTAACAAAAAGAAGATATTTGTAATTGGGTAAAATAATTATACAGGGACTTCAAATTCTCCTTATTCCTCTCATTTACAT
Organism: Caerostris extrusa; assembly: GCA_021605095.1. Taxonomy (NCBI): domain Eukaryota; kingdom Metazoa; phylum Arthropoda; class Arachnida; order Araneae; family Araneidae; genus Caerostris; species Caerostris extrusa. Next base: position 50,752 of record BPLR01004011.1, on the reverse strand, counting down.
AAATCCAAATGCGTCGAGATGTTTAGCATAATTTTTCCAGGGATTCATTTAAATATCTTCATAAAATTGATAATGTTAATATCACTTAAATTACATATGCAAAAATGATGTATTTTACTGATGTCGTATCCTCTATGGTTTAAAATTCACCATATAAAAACTATTATTTCTTATCCCTCTTAGTAGACAGTAACACCTTGACCAAGTCCAAGAACCCCGTATGTGTTCTCATGGCAAATGAGGAAAGGGAGGGACAGTTTTGTTGTGATGGAACCACCAGTAAGTAAAGGTCTGACTTGGCTCCGTGACGCTGACTTTTTCGGAGTAGGGTTGTCAGCCCCTACGCCCAACGGTTATATTACCGGTACCTACAGCTCAAAGTGGATTCCGAACTACAAATATCCATGTCACTGTCGGGACTCGAAACCGAAACCTGTGGCACCGAGCTCCAGTCATTTGACCATAAGGCCCTAAAATGATTTTTAAATATATTATACACCTTTTTGCTTTATAAATCAACTCTATAATTTCCAGTTTTTGATTTCTTAGCTACACCTCATCATTTTTTTTGTTCTAATGCAGCTGGAAAACACTTGTCTTTGATACCATAAGGCAAGCGCTGCACCGACGTTACTCACTGAGCACTACCCAGGAGGGTGCGTGTAGCTTGAAGATAAGCTACGGACGCGGAGTAACAGTACTCTCGTAACACTATACAATCCTGTTAAACCGGGACCTACGGTTTAAAAGTGGATTCCGAACCACTACAAACATCCATAGCACTACCGGGGCTCGAAACGCCAACCACATGTTACCGAGTGCCAGAGAGCTAGCCAGTCAGGCATTCAGGCCCTACACCTCACCATAGAAAGAGAAGACTTAAATTATCTTACTATACATCTCGGTAGAAATAAATTCCCATTATTATACTGACCAATCGAAAAAATGTTTTGTCTTTTTCTTGCTTATACATCTAATGTAATAACCAGATTTTGAATATCCATTGTTCTCTTTTGAAAAATATTTTGAGACGGTGTTTCAAATTTCCAAGTAATATTTAGACATCTTTATTGAATGATTGTATATCAGACAAGAATATTATTATAGATCAGTTTTCTGTAAATCTGTTATCTAGGCTACACAAATGTAAAAAATGTATATCCTATCTTAAACAGCATAAAGGTAATAAAAGTAAACACTGTAACAGTCCAGACATAATAAGAAAGAAAATATTTTGATTTTATAATATCACTAGTTAGCGGTTACTGAATGGTCTGGTTTATTATATCACTATTCAATGGTTACTAGATGATCTAGTTTGTAATATCACTATTCAATGATTACTGGATGGTTGGTGTTCAGATCATAATAGAATCCATTTACAATATGCTAGAACGCTACGAAGCAGTTAATTAGTTTTCCACGTGTATGATTTCGAACATTAATATTCGATAACGATTACGGCAATTTGGTTTAGTAATTAGACTGTAATAAAATTAAATGGCTAACTAACTAAATTCAGTAAATACTCATTTACTATAGAAATTTAATTATGTGTGATTTGAAATTTAAATAAAATACGTGTTGCTAACATAAACGGGGGCCTGATGGCCGAATGGCTAGCATTCGGTGTTTCTGGTTCGATTCCCAGCGGTACTGATGAATGCCTATAATGGTTCGGAATCCGCTTTAAACAGTAGGTCCCTACCTAATGCAACTGTAGAGCGTTGAATAAAAAATCTCTTATTTCTGAATCTACCAGTAGGCATATGGCCTTGGCACAGATGGGGCTTTTGCCCCATTGAAGAAAGATAAACGATTTCGTCCTCAATGATTCTGTTCATGTTCAAACTTATCGGTGTTCATCCCGTAAAAAGAACCCAAATTCAAGAATCAGAGTAAATGGGGTATTTTGTTGGATCCCGAAAAGCTAAGTGGACAACACGTCTGTCCTTTGAAGTAGCTGTTCTATCCTTTGTAGTAGTAGATCCTAGTGCCCTTTGAAGTATCTATAGCTATCCTTATAAGTAGCTGTTCTATTTGGTCTCACGATGACTTGATTTCATGTTCTCATGATAATTATAGGATGGAACCCTTTGGTGATTTTTGTTGATGTCACTGGTTTCCGTAATGAAAAAAAAAAAAATCGGCAGAGACTGTGACCGTAATAGTCAACTGCAACGGCGTAGTTATCTCGTACATGAATTTTGGGCCATTACCCTTGAATGACCTTCCGAAAGTATTATTCTTCCCTATATCTATTGGCACACATAACTGAAATATGACGCTCAAAGCATGGCTCCCCACCCCAAAAATTATTATCAAAGTTAGTTGCATGCAGTAATAACTTCAAAAATCCAATTGAAACTTAGTAGAATACTTTTTCCTCTCAAACAGACCATATTTGGAATTTCAGCTTTATACATCCACCTAAGTGGAAATAGAAGGCATTTGTTTCCTGTGAAGATTCTCTAGGTCAAAACAAGGTAAAAAAAGAACAATTCGTTCTCCTCAAACAAAATGCTGATTAATTTTTTTTTGTTGTAATCAAGAACAAGAAATGTTAGCCAAATGGTCGTTATTCATCAATTATTCTTTTATTCATGCCTAAAGATGTTTGTTTACCAATATTAACAGTGTGTTTATAAATATATTTGTTTAGAAATATTAATTATGTATAATATATTTGTTTATGAAATATGTTTGTTTACACATGTATGTTTGCAATGTTTGTTAACAATTAACAGTTTGTTTATAAATATGTTTGTTTAAATTTTGTTTTCAAATATTGAAATTTGTATAATTATGATATTTTTCAATATTTTTTTCTTTGTTTCAAATGTTCTATAATATAGACTTATTTATATATTATTTTTTTAAATTCTTATTATCGAAAATTTAAAATAATTTTTCATTTATAATTTGTTCAATGAAAAATTTTTAATTGTTAACAGGCATTTTGCACTCGCATTTGAGATTTTGTCAGTATTAAATATTTTTTCCTGTTGTTTAAATATTTACTTTTGACGAAGGAAAGCCAGATCCTGCTCTAAGTTTTAATATGTCAACAAAATCTTAAAAGTTTTCTAAAAATTCTACGTAATTTTTAATATAGCGTATGCATATAATGAGTGGTAAAAAAAAAAAAGTCTCGCTGCACGATATATATCTATATATTATGTATCTATGCTTTAAAGCAATGATTTTCAAAAATTTTGAAGTCTGGAAGCATTTCAAAAACCTGCAAATAATTGTAGGCGCTCTATTTACAAATGTATGCTGCAATGGACATTTTTTTTAACATTGAAAATAATATAGCTAGCTAGCGCTTCTAGTAGCCAACCATGGAAGTTAACGCTCCTAGTTTCTCGGGAAACTTTTTTTGGGCCTTATTGCAGATTGTCGACTTTTTATTTGAAGAAAGAAAAGAAAAAGCAACCATTAAGGTTAGTTGTTTGTAATGAAAGCTGTCTTTGAATTGAAAAAATTACAAGAAAAAGAGTAACTGTACTTATTTTTATGTCTGGGTACATATTTCTTTCTGTACAGGGCGCAAACAAGAATCTTCTAGGGCGCATTAGTGCACGTGGAAGTACCCTTTGAAAAACACTGTACTAAAGATAGCGAATGCATAATGTTTATGTTGTTAATTGTTGTTATTAATTATTTTGTTGTATTTAATTATTTAAAAATTTTTATTAATTAATTTTGTTTTATTTATTATTTATTTTATTTCATAATTTTTATTATATATTTTATTGTATAAATAGCACTTATTTAAGGCAAATTTCAGATTTTAAGGAATATATTAAGCAAGCAAATATAACGACGAAGGGACTAATTTGTATTAATTCATTAATTTATGTATGTTTAACAAAATAAAAAAACTTGAAACTTTTGTTATATATTACTTTATTAATAATATAATTTATTAGGTTTCAAAATATTTGTAACACTAAATTAGGAGTTTTACTAACTGATCTTTTGGTGTTTTCAGTGTGCAAAAAATAAAAAATACTAAACACACAGCAGGTTTTTAAATAATCAATTTATTTCATACTATATAAACAACAAAGCAAGTATGTATAGCCCACCACACATGAGTATAATATTTTGAAATAAATTTTGAATTGAATTCTAAATTCATGGAAAGTTTTTGAGTAATTTATCTATTATTCAATAATTACAAAAAAAAAAAAAACACACACACACACACACAAACATATATATGTATTTAACAAACAAAAAAATACGTATGAAAAGATTATATTGTACTTGTTTGGTTATATTTAGATATTATATTAAACGATCTCGACATATTTTTCTATATTTAACAAAAAAATCAGTGAAAGTATGGTTTATAATTATGTTATCGTTTCATAATTATATAAGTATTTATTATTTTATAATTATAACTTATTGTTTATTTAATCAGTTCATGTCGATAAAAACGTTATTTAATATAATTATTGAATTTAACAAAATAATAAAAAATTTGCAATTTGTAATTTATCATTTTCAAGAATAAGTCAAGATATATTTAAAAAAAAATTTTTTTGAAAATTCAGTGTTTAATTAGAGTTAAATTAAAAATTATTTAGAATTAAACCAACTAATTAATCATTAGTTAATTATTAATTTATTTATTTAGATTTAAACCACCTGTTAAATTTTTTATCATTTTCAAATAATTTAATAATAAGTAATAATAAGTATAAATTATAAATAAGTAACAAAAAATATTTTTTAACATTATTTTAAATAATTAGTTCAATTTTATTTAATTAATTATTTTCCAGCATTTGTAAAAAAATCATTTCATTTTAAAAAGTATTTATGATTGTTTTTAAAAAATATATTAGTATTTCTAATTTAATTGGGGAAATTTATCTATCATTTTATTTTATATATATATATATATATATATTTTTCATTTAAGAATTTTCATTGGCATTCACAGTCATTTGTATTAATAAATCACTTATTAAATTTTAATTTTTTTTTTTTTAATATTGAAATCCTTTTTTTTAAGCAATATTTATATTTTACTTCAACGCAACTAACAATATCACACATAAATTTACAAATTTTGTAATCGAACTCTAACTATCGAATAGTTTATATTACATTGCAGAACTAATTGGCACAGAACAAAGCTTGTTTTTACACCACACACTACTCAAATCAAGGAAGACACAAGTTCTTTTCGTCAAATGCTTTAGTTAGGCGACACTTAATTTTGCTCTATTTACAGTTGCTAGCTATTTACATGTGTTTACATCCGATTGCACATTCACAATGTTGACAAAAGTTCTTCTCCTTGCATAACATTATTTTTTAATTGAAATATCATAAATATATATCATCAAATATTATAAGTATAGAATACCAATAAAAAACATAAATACTTACATACAGTTTTGAACAATTTTTAAAAATGAAATTGGTTATTCACATACAATAAAAACAAGTAATATAAAAACAAATTTTTAAAAGTCAATTCCTTGTTTTTTTTCACTCCATTGCCTCCTTTAAAAATAATTTTCATTCATTTTTTAAGTTTATCTGGCGCCATCTATTGGTAGATATACGCAACTCAAATCTAAAAAAAACTAAAATTAATGAATTAAATTTAATGAATGAATTAATATTTGAAAAAACTGTATTAACATCCAGTGTCATCCACTACAAGTTAAAAAAAATGTTTTTGGACTTGAGTGGATGAATAAAAAATATTTTATGAACGATTGAAAATGTGAACAAGATAACTAATAGTAGGAATTGAAAAAAATAATTACTCACATACAGCTTTGAACAATTTTTAAAAATGAAATTGCTTATTGACATACACTGAAAATAAAATAAAATTGGCAATAATATACAGATATATTGCACAAATAGCATAAATGTATGTCATTATTAAGTATGCATTACTTAAATAGTATTATTGATTGTTTTTTAATTACAACACAAATGAACATAGTATTAAATAATTGAACAACAAAGCACAATATAAGTACAAAATAATTTAATTCTGTTTATTTAGTAAAAGTATTTGTTTGCTATATTTTAACATTTTATAAACAAAAACTGATTGAATAAAATTTTTATTTTAATTTAAAAAGAAACTTATTTTGAAAAAAAAATTTGATTTTTATTGGTCTAAAAAAAAACTTATAAAATTCTCATTTTTCTTATCTTAAGTTGCATTAGTTCTTATTTTTATTTTATACTTATTTGTACTTTTGCACTTGTAATCATTTTCTTTTTGGATATTGGATTCAAGGATTCATTTAATGATCTCTGTTTATATAAATATCAATTCATTAATTAGTTTTTAGTTTTATTTTTTAAAATTTGGTTTTTGCCTTCTATTACTTTTGAATATGTTCTTGTTTTTTATAATCAATGATCACATTAAACAACAAGATTAGTTGTTTTGAATAACATTTACATTGTACAATAACTTTTCAAAACTCACAACTTCATGTTGTTGACTTCACTTTTGAACAATCTTGCATTTTCGTATTTAATTTACCTTAGACTCAAGTTGCCGGAGTTAACTTGTAAAATAATAACAAATTAGGAAACATCTTACAGAAATGGGAAAAATAAGTACTCGATAATTAATTTTGTTCTAAAGTAAAAACAAAAATTACCTTTTTGATAATCAAATTTAAAAATCCATGGATCTTGAAAACTAATAAAAATATAATTTTCCCATAAAGCCATAAGATCAGATGAAAATCAGTTCATTTGAAACATAACACTTAGCAGTATGTTACATGAACTTCTGTACATCTCATTGATTCTTATTTATAAAAAAAAAAAAATCTTGGATTATTTTGGACTTAAGATTATTTCTCCAAATAATCTTGAATTAGGTTTCCAGCTCTTGAACTTGGCTTGGGATAAGGTCTCCAGAAATTTTTGTACGTATATCTGAATTATTGCATGTTATGCATCATGTATTTTCAATGTACTACAGAATATAAACAATTTTATAGATTCTGAATAGAATCATAGAGTAATTATTGAATTCCAGTTCATCGACCGAATATCTCTCTTGATTGCTGTATAAACAGTTGCTGAATAAATCACATTTGTTTATCTTTTTTGCTTTTAGCACCCTTTAAGTATCTGAAATGAACCCATAAAGGATCTTCTTTAGAACAAGTCAGTGACTGGTCAAAAAGTCATTGTTTTTGTTTCAAATCATGACGATGCCACGTAAAAAAATTCATATCGTGCATTCAAATTCCTTTTCTATATTTGCCATCAGTTGCTCTTCTGTTAAGTCGTAACTGGGAGTCTTCAAGAAAAGAGGTCTGGTTTGTGGGGGCAGACCTGCAAGAAAAACAAAACTTGTTCAAGTGCATCGCTTAGAAGTATCATTTCACTAATATTTCATATGTCGAAATTAAAGAACAATCTTCAGTTAGCATGTTTTTTAAGTTAATTAAAGTGCTTTGTTTATTATTTTAAGTTTTCACTTATTTAAACATATATCAATTGATTAAATCAGATATATGTTCTTTTATAACAATTATAACTTCATAATGTTTTCAATAAAGTGGAGAAAAAATTATGTGATTGTTGTAATTTTGAATTGCTTATTTCAGATAATGGAAACATATCAGTAAGAAATAACCATTTATATTTATCTGAATGTTAATATACTGATTTAACTAATATAATAAATAATTTTCTAAAATAAAATGGGAATTTTTTTAATAAATAATTTTACTTTCAAATGATATTATTCTAAAAATATTAATATTCTGCAAAATAATTTCCTTAAAATCAACATAAACTTTCAGAATTGGAAAGAATGATGCTTTATAAAATTAACCTTTTGACTTTAGAATGTATAATTTGTTCCTTCCTTTCCTTCTAATGTGTACAATTTTTGATATTTATAATTACAGAGTGACGCCGATAGCATCAGACTAGTGATTTTATATCTTAAAAATAAGTTCTATTCTATCACCGTTCTACAATAACGCGCCAAAATTAATATATTAATAAATATTTCATTAAGTTTTCATCAATTTGATAATATTACAGCATTATGCTCTTAGTAATGATCATTTTAAGGGGAAAAAAAGTCTTTGTAAAACTTAATACATTCAGCAAATAACTTCAACAGTGACTAAAAATATAATTAACTTTAATTAAACATTTCTCCAGGTAATACAAATAAAACATTTCAATGTACCGCGGAAGAATCATTTCGAATGTTGTTGAGGGTACGAGAATCATTCCAAAATGGAAGTTCTACCAACTTGTGATACTATTTTCAATGTTATCCTGTAACAGAAGGTCATCGACATCTGCCATTCACTACGTTCGTTACTCTGCATGTTTTCTTTTGTCATTTCGGACCCAGAGTCCCGTTGTCATGGGTTTTATTCAATGGACGCCCACGCTTTCAAACTGGATCAAGGACAGGGCTAAAAAAGAACACTGATTGCACGCGACTTTTTTTTACCACCGCCATGTTCAGGTAGAAGATTCCAGGTTTTATTCAAGAGAATATTTCGGTGACTTGTCGCTTTTTCATTGTTGCTTGCAATGAGTTTATTTCTTTTATATTATAATTACAAAACAAGTAATATAAAAAGAAAATTTTTAAAGTCAATTCCTACTTTTTTTCACTCTATTGCAGAAAGTCCTTTCTAAATAATTTTCATTCATTTTTTAAGTTAAAAAAATTATCTCTCTCTCATACACACTTTCCATCTCTCTCACTCATTTATTCACATGTTTCATTTTACATTTTGTTCCCTCCTTGACTCAGACTAGAGCCCAGAATGAAAAAAGAATCTGAAAAAGACATTTTTTCCAGACACGCTTCGCCACTGACGGTATTTATTCCTAAATTTATATCCTGTTATATCTAGAATCTTATATAAGATAAATTTTTTTTCTCCCATATAAAACTAAAATTAATTAATTAAATTTAATGAATGAATTAATATTTGAAAAAACTGTATTAACATCCAGTGTCATCCACTACAAATTTAAAAAAATGTATTTGAACTTGTAGTGGATGAATTAAAAGTATTTTGTGAACGATTGAAAATTTGAACAAGATATATAAATATATATAGGGAGAGTGTGAACTAATAGTAGGAATTGAATAAACTGCCTAAAATGATACGAAGTGCTTAGCATTGAATGCTTTTACCAGAATTAAGGATCATTAAGTATTATAATTTCATCAAATACTAAATAAAAAAATACAGTTTTCGTAGAAATCAATGGTTGTGTAAATAAATTATAACGATGCAATTTTCGTTTAAATAATATAAACAAAAAATTTTATTTTATTATATTAAGATGTACATTATTTCGCAATTCAATGAATGGATGACTCAAAATAGTCTGCATAAAAAAATTGTAATATTTGTTATGGGAGAATAACTTTTTATAGAAGAAAAAATTAGGCGGTCTAGACATACGAAAGCGACATGGCATTAACCAAATGGAATATCGAAGCTAAAATCTCCATATTGCTCATAAAATTACGAACTACGAATAAAATTTATTTATGGAATATTTATTGGCCCGTTTTTTGTTTATTTATTTCCACGACAACTAAGCTTACAATTAGATATCATCATGGAAATGGATAAAAAAGTAATAAATGTTCTCATAAAAATACAAACGCCTTTGGAATAGTAAAAACAAGTATTCCGCTTAGTAATGTGTTTGCGTTATTGCTATTACTGCCAAGCTAGACTGGATCTATGTTCTTGTGTTGTTACCATAGAACTCAATCCATACAAATTTTGTCACTTGCAATAGAAACAAAAAGGAACCTATGAACAAATAAAAACTACAAAGCGAAAAGACCAAACATTCTTAATAAGGCAAAAAATCAAAAGGCCTTAAAAAAGTTAAAATAAGTTAAATGATCTAAGGGTAAAAATTTAAAGAGCTAGAAGCACTATAATAAAAGTCCGTGTGATCAGGACATGTTTTCTGTGGTTATCCAGTAAATAATACACAAATCACCATTCTGTTATAAGTTAAGAGTCCAGTCTCCAGCAAACAAGTAGATGGGCCTTACTCATCTTCACTGTCTTATATAAAACACATATATAAGAGTTCACAATCCGAAGGAGGTAATGTTACTTGCGCCCGTGACAATCTTATGTCACACGTGTCTCCTGGGTGATGCTAAATGAGTAACGGTTAGAGGCTATGGTTACATGTCTGTGAATGACTGTGAATTATCTTAACTTTAAGTTGAATACACTACAGTGGAATACTGGTGGCCTGTTTATCTCTAAATTTAAAGACTGGATCCATGATTTCAAAAATTTTGAAGAAATTAAATAACAAAAAGAGTACTCGTGGAAAAATTCTTCTGATAAACCCAAACACGGCACGAGGAAATATCTCTTCAGTTTTCACATCTAGTGAAAACAATATAAAATTACAGGCTTGTTCGAGGTTAATGCATTTCAACTATTAGATAATAGGGAGACATTTAAAGGAATAAATCTGAAACATTCGACTAGGAACATTTTTTTTTTTGAGAAAGTCTACAAGTGAAGGTTTACAAGTTTCTCTCTTAGATATGTTAAGGAAAAAAATTTTTCAATGTTAATAATATCATGGAAGAAATATCAGCACTTGATTTTAACAATTTTACTGCCAATTTCATTCGCCCACACGAGTTTGCATGGAAAGGAACCCATTTTAGATCCATTTCTTGATGACTACAAAGTCGTATTGCTCTATTCAAAACTGCCACTGCAATTCTTCCTCTGGTTCCTGAGCAGTTTTTCTGACCCGGAATGGTGCAGAGAGTGACCATTATAATTTTCATAACAAAATTATTTCTGTATGAGTTTTTAAGTCTTATTTAATGGCAATAAGATGAGATTTAAATATTGAAAAGGTCCCAAGATTTTTAATTTTTAATGTTTTATAACTGAATTCATTTTGATTGCAATTCTGCAGATTTATATACACATACATATATATATATACATATATATATATATATATTGATGTGATAATATGAGCTCTATTATAAAGTTTGACTTTTGCAAATTCGAGGGTACCAGGAAAAGAGGTAGTCCTCGCACAAGATGGGTGGACTGCGTAGAAGCAGATCTCGAGGTATTAAAAATTAATCGTTGGTGGACTTATATAATATATATATATATATCTCATTAATATATATATATATATATTAATTAGAGATGTTATTAATAATCTCAGCAGCAAACTTGATGAAGAGGTAATCATGTAACATGCAAATGCTGGATAGAAAACAAGTGCTAAGGCAGTCAGGCAGTAACAGTCAGACCATCTTACAAAAATATAGAGTCTCATTGGAATTAGTGGAATTTTTTATAAATTTTTAATAAAATATATAAATATATGAAAACGTAATCAATACATTCATAAATTCAATAAATACAAATTCGTTTGTAAGAGAGGACGAACGTAATTTTTCAATACCATACATTTCTAAGAAACGTAACCTAACTATTAGGACTAGAAGGAGACTATACAATTAACGAATGGCATTACCTGCTTCGGGTGGGTCTCAGTTAGCCTCTGACCCTCTGTGTGGAAACAAAGTTCAAAAAATAAATTCATCATTAAATACAATTACTGATGGGGGCAAACCTATATGCTGAACTGAAGGAAAAGTAGTTCCATGACCACTTTACCGTTAGTTATAATGTACCTTCCGCATTATCATTCTAATGCACCACATTAGTATTATTATATCTGTTTAATTTCATGTTTGAATAAGTTGCCTCTTTTCTCAATAAAATATGGAAGACGGCAGCTGCATGTTAAATTATTGTATGTTGCAAAACTTGAACTTATCAATTGTCTGTGAATGTAAGATTTTTGCGATACATAAATCATGCAAATATATGATTATTAATTAAATATTTATCTGAATAATTATCTCTCATATTTCATTTGATAGGAAATAATGCAGACTTTCACCAACTCAGGATAGCCTTGCCCCAACATATAGGTATTAAAATCTTCGTTCAAAAACATCAATTAAAAAAAAAAATTTCGATTTTCTACCAGGGATACAAAATGTTGTAGAATATGTCTTTCTTAAAAGCAATGTATTTACTATAACACTTTCAATCCACAAAATTGTCATTTGTTTTATAAATAGTAAAAATCATTTAACAAAATTATTAGTAAGCATAATATCATTCAACTCTAAATTAATCTAAATTCTAGTTTTTGTATAATCTTTTTACAGTGTTTTAAATAATAAAAAATTACAGAGATTATAATGAATGTAACAACACTTTTAATGGCATTGGTGAAGATGTATATAGAGATGGTATATTTACTACTCATAGTGGTGACGTAATCTATTATTATATTATCGTTATCTCTCTATTCTTAAGAATACAATATATCATATTTTACATTACGATATTTTTCATATAAATATATAGTATTTATATAATATTACAATATACAATATTTTTTTATTTAGAGTGTATATTATATATATATTTACAAAATTCGCTACAGAATTTTTATATTATCTGACTCATATTAAATTAAATTCGTGCTTGTTATTTACATTTTTAGTATTATGTATTTCATTCGTGTAATAATAATCTGTGTGAATATATGTATTAAACAAATGGTTATATAAATTTGCGTGTTTTCTTCCTAATATTAAAATTTGGTATTTGTTCGATTGTTGGTAATTAGTGTATACAAACTTATATGATTAAAAACTCACAGTGTGTTAATGAATTGTATTTGTACCGTAGATGTCACATTATTATTAGTTATAAAAATTTGTGTTAGAATACTTTTTTTCTTTAATAATGTTACTATAAAAATGCAATAAAATTTAAAAATTCTTGAAAAATATACTGAATCAGTTTTCAGTACTTCATATATTTACTATTCCTTGAAAAACTTCAATCTATAAAACATTGGAGTTTAAAATATTTTGATTTAATTGATTTTTTTAATACATTTATAATTTATTTACCTGGTTCCTGTTGTGATTTTGTACGCCTCGGGGCTAATAAGGCCCAGCCGCCATAAAAGGTCGCTTTCTTGGTGGTGGATAATCCTTCTAAGGAAGAAATAAAAAAGTTAATCAAATTGAATCCGTTTCATCACAATTGTTGTTAATCAAAAGTTAATCACAAATTAATCAAATTGAATCAGAATGTTCTTATCTATTTTCAATGGCAAGAAGATTCACCAACATAGATACAGACAATCCTTAAATTCAAGGCCAAATTTTTAAGGCAAGGTAAAATACACATAAAAGCAACATTTTTTATAGTATGTGGGTCCGAATTATTGTTTTATTCAGCAGATTATATTGACATCAAACTTTTCTATAAATTTATTTTCACAGATAAGGCTATAATTTCACCCGACGGAGTTTTCAATTTGAAAAATTCCAAGTGTGTCACCTACACGTTGGCATGTGTCATGTAGATATATATTTATAAATGTTTTCGTGTATTAAGGTAGTTTCTGGCAGAGGTATTACTAAGAATTGCTTCATAATATCTCAGTTGTTATTCTAAATGCCATGTTTAAGCACTAGATGGTTCCAGTCCATTTATGTAATAATATGCGTAATTACCTCAACGCCACGTTTGAATTGCTTGAATTAGACGAGGTGTACCAATCGCTTGGCCAGCCGGCTCCCATGATTTATCAAATATTAATGTTTATCTTATGGGAACACCTCAAGACACTCATCTAGGATGAGGAGCTCATTTGCCTTTTATGAGGATCTCCTTGCAAAACTTTCTGACGTGGAAAACCTGCCATCCTGGAAAGTGTATGCCTATCACTTGCTAGACGCTGCCAGTTCTGTATCAAAGTTAGTAGTGGCACATTTGTGCATTTTTATTATAATTGTTATGCAAATAAAATGCTTCTACATTTTTCAGCATCTTGTTTTTCTCCTCACAATTTCTATTTCCAACTCCACATTGCTTGAAAAAATGCTTTTTCTTCATGTGTATTTTGCCTTTCCATGAAAATTTCGCCCACCAATTCCAAGGCACCTTGCATGCCATTTAAAAGTATTATAACACAAACACGTTAAAAATACTCTGTTTTACATTTAATCCTTCCTTTTAATATAATTATGATGTAGAAACCTTACATTCAAAGTTGTTAAAAGAATGATTCGAAAACTCGATGTTCGAAAATAAAGTAACTGTACTTCACTAAGCAATAAAACTTAATTAACACTTAGAAAGAAGCAATTACGTATACTGTTTAATTTTTAATCTTTTATTACGTCAGACAGAATTCGTCAAAATATTCTGAATTTATTTTATTCATTTAAAAAAATTCTAATTTTTATTGTTTTAAAGCCCTTAGGAAAAAATCATAATTTTTTTCAATCACATAATAATTATTTTGAAAAGACCAAAAAGATTATCACGATTGTATGATAATGATATTTCTTTTCAATGAATGTATATTACATGTGTGTAGCAAATAGAATTTAAACTAGTGCAATGGATTAGTGGGTTCGAAACTCGGCAAGCGATATAGAACCGAAAGCTTCTGTATTAATGCCGATGATGGTCACAATAAATCCGTAAACCACAATGTTTTCCCTTTGGACTAGAAATGGATGGTTCTCTTCCTGGTCTATCTTTATGAATGTTCTTTCAAACACATCTGGTACTCAATAAAATATTAAAATATTATTACCATAATTATTTTAAGTTTGAGATTAAATGTGCAATTTTGATGTCTATAAGAACAGCTTTGAGATGTCACATTTGGATTAATTATATAATAAAAATCATATATTAATGCAAGCAACATTGTAACTACGGAGTAAATGTATCTCAGAAATAAGGAAAGCCAGTGATAAGAACATTACAGTTTTAAGTTAAAATAAAGAAAAATAGTTTGAGAAAATTAACAATTATTTTCTTAGTTTATATTGATTATAATATAAAAAGAATATTGCAAAACGTATTCATTAATTTTAATTAGAAATTTTAAAAATTAAAATGTTAACTATAAAATTTAATCTTTATTAGAAAATAATTTATAATTTTTTTAGTGTTGTCAAATTCACTTTAAAATGCAACAAAATATTATTACGCTTTAAAAATTCTATTTAAGCTATTTTTATTATGAAATCAAATTTGCAAGATAATTTAAGAATGAAAGATTCTAATTACGATGTAAAGTTTTTTATCTTCTTAGCTTTCATCTAAATTATTTATTATGATTTTTATTTATCTTAAAAGAGATATTTGGATTACTTTTCATAAAGGGCGTTAACAAATCTATGTTAAAAACAAAGGTTGCTCATGTTAACCAAATTGATTTTGTATGTTTTTAATTCTTTTCCAA
This sequence comes from Caerostris extrusa, assembly GCA_021605095.1. NCBI lineage: Eukaryota > Metazoa > Arthropoda > Arachnida > Araneae > Araneidae > Caerostris > Caerostris extrusa. The sequence goes on along the minus strand of BPLR01004011.1, from coordinate 35,377 downwards.
TAAATCTGTGTTATAGATACTCAAATTCTAAAAATACTTTTGCGATAAAAATTTAAAAACAATTACTTTATTGGAACTATTGTTGCCCTGGGTGATAAATAATACAAAAAAAAAATCTTTTTTTTTTATACTCGCACATAATATGATGCTCTTTTGAAAGAAATAAACATTTAAAGCTCATTTAAAGTGAACTATCGAGTTTTAGTATTTCAGTGAATCTCAAAAAGAAACAAGTTTCGAGAGTAACATTTCATTTCTTAATTCAAGGAAAATATTTCATAAACTATGAAAAAAAAAAAATGTAAAATATTTTAATTTATCAGTTGTTTTAGATATTAAAATTACAAAAAATTTCTAGGAATAAATTTAAAGCAGTTATCAGTTTTATCAATTTAAATAATACAGAAAAAAAAAATCACTTTGAAAACGTAACGATTCTCTGCAATTTAATCAAATAGTAGATAAAAAGAGAACTAAAATATTGTATTTGGATCCATATAAATATACTTAAGTAAAAAATCTTTTGCCCTGAAAAGCTACGTTTAACGTTTTGTAGAGGGAATCTGTCGATCTTACATAATTTGAAGATTTTCATACGGGGTATTTGGGAAAGGTAATTCCAAGAACTCTAAAAAAGTGTGAAGGATACAGAAATTTACGTTTTCAACATTTATTCGAAAAAAATCGAAATATCTGCATTAATCTATTACAAAATCTGCCTCAATATAAGCGTGGACCATAGAGCGGTTTACGAATGAACCATAACAATAAATTCCAAATTTTTATGAAATATTCAGATTTTATTTTATTATAATTTCTTTTTTTTGTAAATTCTAATTATAAATAATTATATAACTAAATTATGAACTTTTCATTTAATTTAAAAAAAAAAATCTCAATTTATTTAAATTCCTAAAATACTTTTTATACCAATAATTCAAGTTTCATGATTTGTTAAATGATTTTTAAACAACTTTTACACGAAAAGGAAAGGAAGATATATAATACATTTTTTATATTTGTCATGGTAGATATTTTAGATTGTTAATCATTTACTAACTTTTTTTGAATTAATTACTATTAATGAATTTCAATATTTTACGTGCAGCTGAGAAAATATACTCTCACTTTTAAGAACCATTACTCCAAGGCACTGCAAAGGGATTAAATTACTTAATTAAAATTTTAATAAAATCACTTAATTAAAATTTACGATTTCTTTTCATTTATTGAAGCGTTCTGTTTTCTTTTCTAAATAATGCTGGTTATACTTTGAATGTTTTTATTATCTTAATAATTATTTTTATTTAATCCAGTTTTAGTACATTAATTAATTTAATTTCCGTTTTATTGACAATAGCCTATACGTTAAAAAAGAAATTAGGTTAAACTTTAAAAGAATCCACGAACCATCAAAGAAATCTTAGACGACAGACACGCAAGAAATCCCAAAAGTTTGACAGCCATTTATTTATAAATGGCCTTAAAGATATGCATTCTGCAGCCTAATCTTCATTGATTATGCATTTCCGTGATTATGCAAGAGCTTCTAACGATGTTTTTTTAAAAACAAATAATATATTATTCTAGTATGTTCAAAATGCCCCTCTACTATAATGTAAGCTCATGTGTGCTAAAAATGGTAATGTGGGCTAACAAATGCCATTATGTGATCAATTGTTGATAATGCAGATTTTCCATTTTTTTATTCAATCCTGTTAGATCTATTTAATACTTAAAGAAAATTGTATGATTCCATTACCACAACATAATAAATTTAGTTAAATAATAAATTGTTTAATACAAATGCAAAAAAAAAAATTATTATAATTTGTTATATTTTCATTAACCCATTTGCATCCTAAGCGCATACATGCGGAGACATTTCTGGCCATTATCTCAGAAGCACATATATGAATCTAGTGCAAAGTGATAATTAACGATTGGATTAAAAAAAATTTTTCATGGTAAAAGCGATTTTAAGGAACTGGAATAAATGGAAGGTTTGATTCGAAATAGTAGTGAAGAAGTAATTAGACCTGCAAAATCTATCAATAACCAAAAATAGGCCAACAAAGACTTACATGATCCTTTCGAACAATTACGTTATTTTCAAAACAGTTCATAAAGATAGAGTATTTCAACTTATCAAAAAATTCGCAGAAGAAATGATTGAACAAAATAAACCAAAAATTAAAACCATAAGCAACATGGCCAGTTACACCTGTCCATTTTACCATCAAAAATTACTGAGGATTACCAGGATTTTCCAATTCTCATTGAAATAACATTTTATCACGAAAAACTCGTTAACGTTGTTAGATTATCACAGCAAAAAAGAAGATTCATTTTATCAGTGTGATAACTTTGTCTTGTGATTATATCCATTAGTGTACATTCAAGCTTTGACATATGCTATTAAATCTATCATATCTATCAAATTTCTTTTCAAAATAATGTGTCTATGTGTAACTTTATTGAACTAAATCAAATTATCAATTCTTTGTGTTTTAATTTTGATATTTTTATTTATCATTTTAAATGTCATGAACATTTCTATCTTTAAAAACAATTGGTGATATAGGACAACTTTCCACTTTTTCAAATGAGGCAAATGGTTACACTCAAAAACGTCAAAATTAAACCAACTAAATGAAGAAAATTTCTTGGTTATTGCAAAAAATACAGTTAACAATTTATTGATCTATCAAATCCGAAGAAGAATTTTGGAATTCAAAAAACTTCTACTGATGATGAAATTTCCCTAATTAAATTTTTGCCAAAATAATAAATCTTCCATACTAAAAGATTCTTCTATGTAGCCTGAAGTGATTATTAATAAAGTGATAAGTGATTGTTTATATATTTTGGTAGTTCGAGATAAAACCGTATATAAAGAACATTATCCAAGAAATATATTTATTTATTTATTAAAAATTATTAGAAAGAAATGCTTATTAATTAGAATTTATAATTTTATTCATTAATTAGAAAATTACATTATTATTAGTTCTTTTTATGTACATAAAAAATGAAAATATGCACTTACCATTATTTTGCATTGTAGCACCCTGCAAAAAGTAAAAAACAATTAATTTTGTAATTAAAAAGGATATAAGTAGCATGTATAGTACAAAAAAAAATAAAAATTGTCTAAATTAAAATATTATACATAAATTTTATTTTATTTTAATTCAGATTAAAATTGTTAAAATTTATTATGCAATAATAATTAATTTTTATACGTATATTAATTATTTTACACTTTTGAAAAAATCGGTCATAATAATTAAAATAATTATGAGTAATAACTGAAATAATAATCTAAATAATTATGAGTGCAAATAATTATCGGTCATTATAAATATGGCAACATATCGCTGGCAGTCGATTGTGGTGGTGAAGTACATAGCGCTTCTACCCTACTCAAAACAATTAGGGATATATATATATATTGCGAGTTCGGTATGAAAGAAGACAACTTTTTAGCAAAAGTGAAACAGAAGAAGTTAAGAAAGGAAAATTGTAGCATTTTCAAAGTTGGGAATATGCAAATTTTGTCAAAAACTACGCGTTCTATATAAGAAGTGAAAAGCGACCTGCAGCATTCCTTCTGTAGGAGTAGATTAAAAACAACAATCACTGTTACAAAACATTCAAAGGTTTGTAACAGAGACTTTTCGATGTCTCAGCAAATTGACTTAGCTGAATTGGTAGATTTAGAGGACCATCGGTCGTTTCGAGGATGGCAAAATGCAATCTCTTGTAGCGGTAGCGTCAAGAGTTTCTCAAAGTGTCATTTAGAGGCTATGGAATCGCTTTTGGGGAACTGGAAATGTTCGTTATCTCAAGATCTGGAGAAGTTCGTACGTGTTCAAGAACACAAAATGAGGATCGGTATTTAAAATTAACAGCCAGAAAGTAAAGCACTAGAAAATTAATACTTTCTTGTAAATAAGACCTTCAGATGGCTACTGGTACTAGAATATCGACTCAGATTGTTCGAAACTGACTCTACCATATATGTTTGTATGCTGGCTTAAAGATTGATTTCATCATTGTGTTTCTTTGATCGGGCCATCGTGCTTCCCACAGAGCATCTCAGCATCTCAGATAGCATTTTTTTTTAGATCAGGGACCAATGTAAGCTTTCACGGACGAGTCCTGCTTTAGTGTACAACTTAACAATAAGGCGGATTTTCATCTAAAGAGAATCTTAGTACGCTGAGTACTTCTGCATTTGTGTATGAAAGTGTCCGATTTGGCTGATTCACTGTCTAAGTCGCTATTTCTATCAATATTGTAGCACCGGTCCGCACGTTGTCAGGAATGGAGCCTAAAACAAACTTTTAATCAGTGATATAGGGATGAGATCTTGAGACCTATTGAGGTCATTTACACTGCAGCAATCGGGATGAATTCATTCTCATGAATGATAACACCAGATTCCATCGTGCTCAGTTAGCGGACAATTTGCTTTTCAACGAAGGAATTCTTCGAATGGAATGGCAGAATATTCCCCAGACATGAATTCAATAGATCGTGAGAAGGGATGTTATTCGCTTGTCACACTCAGAAACTATTTAGTAGTCGGAAAACTTTTTCTATAGGAATGAGAGAGAATAACCCATTCTGTCATTGAAAATCTTATTGATTCCATGCCCCCCCATAGATGTCAAACATTGTTTTCAGGCAGGAGAAACCATATACCCCTTATTGAAACTCATTTGCATCCGAGAAATCGCATTTTGTTTGTTTGTATAATATAAATATTGAAATGGGCATTTTTTTTTTGCTTATCCACAAATATTGTCAAAATTTAATTACTCCTTGCTCGTTGCTTCTTCTTCTTTTCCCGTATCTTATAGTACCTATACATCATATATCACTCATCAGTTTATACCTAAAATCCCAATATCCCTCTAATTGTTTTGAGTAGTGCATTCCGGAACTACATTATCGCTGGTTTATAAGCAGCTTCAAAAGCTAGAGGAAATTTATGCATAACTTGTCAACTCGGCCCACTCACTTGCAGATTATTTTTTACCATAAAAAAAAAAAATGAAAATTATTTGCCGTTTCGAAAATATATAATTGTAATTTTCAGCGCAATTTGTTCCTTTTTTTCGCTCAGGAGGGGGGAATTTTTTGCTCGCTCTATTATATTACTACTTTATGACTTTGACCTGTTGCGGATCACCAGATTTGAAGTTTACTAAAAATTCTGTCAGAAGAACTATGCATCTGTCTTATTTCCAAGGACGATGTCATATTGTCTTTTCAATTCCAAATAATGCTGTTATGATTTGTATACAACTGTGCCTAAAAAATAAGACCAATTCTTTTTTTCAAAAACTCTTTATTTATTCTTCCAAATTTATTTCCTCGGCATCAAAGTAATCTCCTCCGACACAATGCACTTATGCCAACTTTTTTTCCGATCCTCAATGCATGCTAAAAGTCATCGGCAGGAATGGCTTTCAAAACGCGCGGTGATTTACGTTGAATTTCTTCAATCGACTCAAAACGGTGTCCGCGGAGTGGTCTTTTGGGTTTAGGGAACAGTCAGAAGTCGCACTGTGTGATTGCGGTGGTTGTGGAAATATATGGGTTTCATTTTTGGCAAAAAGTCACGAAAAATTGATGCAGTGTGAGCTGGAATTCAGTGCTTTCAGTACCAATCGAGATTTGACGGGTTTGAGTGAATTCCATTTGGTTTGAGGTTTGTACCAAATGGAATTGACCGATCCTTTTGATATTCCAGCATCATCAGCAAGGTCTCTAATTGTAAATCGACGGTTTTACAAACACCAAATCATTGATTTTTGGACGTGAGCTGCGTCGGTTGAGGTAGGTGGTCGACAAGAGGGATCTTCGTTTTCTACGTGTTCTCTGCCTTATTTGAACGGTTTATACCACTTTTAAACATTTCTTTCCGTTATAGGAATCTTGTCGAATGCCTTCTGCAACATTCTATACGTTTCTGCAAACAAAATTGAATGCAAGTTCTTTTTGCTCAATGAATTCAGGCATTTCAAAAATCGCCGGAATCAATTTTAACGTCTCAGAAAGCCAAGCGTATCTCAAACACTCATGAATATTTTGACGTGAAATTTCACACAGATATCAAGGACAGTGCCAGCAACCTAAAAAAGAAAAAAATTAGAATTAAAATTCCATCAGCCCCGGAATTTTAAATTTAAATTGTCCTACTTTTTGACACTACTACTACACAGTAGTAGGGTTTGTTGGGGTGGCCCTTTCTCACTAAAGTTTTTGACGAGCATTCATTTGATAAAGGTTTTATTCCATATGAGCCCTATTCGAAACGAAGGTCGTATACCAAACAAAATTGTTGGTGTCTAAACAAGGATGTATTGGATTATCAAATTGGACTTATTTCAAAGCGGACGTATACCGAAGTATCACTGCATTTTTAAACGAACATTTTCAGTTCGGCAATATTAGTTTCTCACCCTGTGATTAAAAGTTGAGAAAATTTGGATTAATTTGTTCATAATTCATTTTGCAGCTACCTTGTACTGCAAAGATGCGTATATTTCTGTCGCGTATGTATACAAAAAGCTAAGCGAATTGGACTCATCACTGGCAACGTGATAGCGAGACAGGTGGACTCTATATACTGTCCAAGGACGTCTGCAATTACTACTACATAGTACTAACTACGTACTATATAATTACTATATAGTAAGTGCGACTCGTAAAACTTTTTGTCCAAATTTAATGAAAATTGATAAGTCCTTATATTGATGCAGTAGAACCTCTGCAAGTCTATTGCACCTCTGCAACTCAACTTCAACGGAGACGCCAAATAATTGGAGTTATAGAGTTTTCGACTTATGGAGGATTTCGACTCACGCGGATTTTGAATGAAATATTCGACTTGTAGAGGTTCAGATTTTTTCTGACTTATTTTGATTTAGAGAGGTAATAAACATGTTTATTTGCAACTTAAAAGTTATATTATGTACTACAATAAAAAAATCCAAAATAATTCCGAAACAACCTTAAAATGAAAAATATTATGTATTAAACAAGTCAGTTATTATTATTTTTTTTAGGAGGGGGAGGGGGTTTAGACAATTCGATCGTTCTCTATCTATAGCATTATCTAGCTTAAAAGAGCAGAAAATTCTTTTCTTCCGAGTTGCTATTTCTTAGAATTGGTTATTCTATTTACTATATACTCATGCATTGTTTTCTAAGAAACAATGACGTGCATTGTCAGCAAACTCTTAAAGTCGGTAACTTATTTTTCTTCGAGCTTCAATATAATTAGTTTCAAATGATCGTGTTGTAAAGATTGTAAAAATCAAACATGATTTGAGATACAGAGGTCCAATTTTTTTTTTTTTAGAGTTACGGAGGGAAAATATATACCAAAATGGCTTGTGGGTGTTGACTCATTATTTTCAACATAGAAAGGGTAAAAATTTAGTGAATGGAGGTTTTTGGGGCTTGAGGAAGGAGACAAAACTTTTTCGAGTTTTGGAGGTTTCGACTTATCAGATTCGACTTAAAAGATTCTATTGTATCTAATCGATTGAATGTCTAGTCTCTCCTTTGTTAGTACTATTCTAGAGTATTGTCATGTCAATATCAGCAATATCTATTTGTAAATATTTTTTTTATTAAGGTAAAATTTTCTATCTTAATTAAAAATATTTATATATAACTATATCTATATACATCCATTTATAAATATATATATATATATTACGAATGGATTATTGTATAATTCACATGTTATATTTATGCTACATTCTATGTGTGACCTTTTGGAGCGTGTGTTTGATGGTCACTGGTCCTTACAGTATGTGAATCCGATATGTTCAAAGGGATGACCAATTTCTTCAGGAAGCAGGTCTTTTTGCCGATTGAAAATGATATCCCTGCCAGGGGTTTAAATTGGCAGGGGTTATCTATGCTCGTGTAATTTATTGATGGGATGTCTCTTCGAACGGAAATAGAGTACTTTGGAGGCGGATAGCATGATAAGGGAATGTTTTGAGAAAAAAACTGGACAAAATAAAAAACAAGTAATATAAAAAAAATTAAAAGTCAATTCCTAGTTTTTTTTCACTCAATTGCAGACAGTCCTTTATAAATAATTTTCATTTATTTTTTTTAAGTTTATCTGGGGTTTTATTGTTAGATATATGCAACTTAAATCTAAAAACACTAAAATTAATTAATTAAATTTAATTACTGAATTAATATTTGAAAAAAAACTGTATTAACATCCAGTGTCATCCACTACAAGTTAAAAAATGTATTTGAACTTGAGTGGAAGAATAAAAAGTATTTTATGAACGATTGAAAATTTGAACAAGATATATATAGGAGTGTGTGAGCTAATAGAAGGAATTGAAAAAGGACATGTCTGGATATTCCGGATAATGCCATATTTCTAAAACACCTCAAAAGTATTACTTCTGCATATCATCTTTTTTATATCATTTTAAATTATTACTTGATGTACGTCATGTTGATTAATGATGGACATAACAACTAGATTAAAAACTTAAATATGCTAAAAATAAAAAATAAAAGTCTAATAACTTAATAATTAGTAAATAAAAACAAAAAAGTATAAAAATCAGTGTGTGTTTATAGTTCCAATGTATATTATTACATTCTGAAATTTTCCCGTTGTTGTGTAGCAAATAGTTGGAAGTCTTTTAACAATGTCTCTGTTAGGTCTATAAGATTTACTATTAATTTTTTAAAAAAGGTTCAAATAACTCATTGTTTTATTCCATTGATTTGAGTATGTGTTTTATGATAATCTTACATTACAAAAACATTATTAATTATAATGTAAACAATAACAAATTATTTACATATAGCACGGATAAAAATTAAAACAACTTATAATTATTAGAAGACATTTTAAATCCTTGCAGTTCTTTAGAAACGCAGAGCTAAGATGTGCAATAAAAACATAATGAATTCAACTACTCACTACTTAAAATCTACTGTTCTTTTTTAAAGTAATGATTTGTAAATATGCGTGGAAATTAAGTAGTTGTACTCAAACTTCTCATGTGAATAAGAAACAGCCTGGATATAAATTGAAAACTAACCAATAATAAAATTTATTAACTGTATATTAGATACATTAAGATTGCAGAAATAAAAACAACATCTATTTAAATAATTTTTGTATTGAAATGGTTATTCGTGGATTAGAAATATAAATAACTACGAAATTTTAAAAAAATCTCTTTTATTTAACCCATGTTCACAGAAAATAGCAAGGATAACCTGATTTATTTAGCACAACTATCGTCATTTTTAATCACTAAATTTTGGGCCAGCACATAAAATAAAAAGATGTTTGAATTCTTAAATATTGAAGCTCACATTTCTACCAGATAATTTTACATTGCGATTAAATGCATTTTTAAGCATATTTACAAATTCATTGAAGCTTAACTGACATATATAATTCAACTAATTAAGGTATGGGGAAGAAAACGTAAATTTATTTTTTCCATAGATGGGCAAATTATACTACTGTGTCCAAAAAGTAAGACAAATTTTCAATTTAAAAAGCCTGGGGCTTACGGAATACAATTTTTTTTTTTTATTTTTTAGGTTGCTGGCACTGTTTTTGTCATCTATATGAAATTTGACGTCAAGAAGGTCCTTAGTGTTGGAGTTACACTTGGCTTTGTCAGACGCTAAAACTGATTTCACAGATTTTTGACATTTCTGAATTAATTGAGCAAAGACTTGCATTAAATTTTTTTGCGAAACGTATAGAATGTTGAAGAAGGCATTCCGGGAGCATTCCTATATCGGAAAGAAATGTTTAGAAAAGGTATAAACAGTTCAATGAATACAGAAAACGTGTTGAAGACGAAGATCACTCTGATCGACCATCAACCTCAACCGACGAAGCTCACGCCCAAAAAATTAATGATTTAGTACTTGCAAACCGTCGATTTACAATTAGAGACCTTGCTGATGATGTTAGAATTTCAAAAGGATCGGTCCATTCCATTTTGGGCCTTAAACGCATCAAATCTCGATTGGTACCGAAAACACTGACTACACCAGCTCACACTGCATTTATTCTTCAGACTTTTATGCCAAAAATGAAACCCATACCGTTCCACAACCACAATATTCACACCGTGCGACTTCTGGCTATTCCCAAAACTCAAAAGACCACTCCGTTTTGAATCGATTGAAGAGATTCAACGTGAATCGGCACGCGCTTTGAAGGCCATCCCTGTCGATGACTTTTTAGCATGCATTGAGGATTGGAAAAAGTTGGCATCAACGCATTGTGTCCGGAGGGAATTACTTCGAAGGCGATGAAATAAATTTGGTAGAATAAATAAAGAGTTTCTGAAAAAAAAAACAGTTGGTCTTACTTTTTGGGGCACAGTAGTATAAGCTGATATAAATTATGATAGATATAGTGAGATGTATTAAAATATAACATTTTTCATGCTATGATTTGTGATACGGTAAAAAGGTTGTTTATTTGGCAAGATATCATGCGATGCATTTGAGAGTCTTTGCTGACAATTGCTCTTACAGATGAGTCGGTTGTAAACGAAAGGAATCAGAAGAAGCAAATGAAAAATCAGTATCAAAAGAAATGAGAATCATTCCTACCGATTTATTTTGTTCTTATACTGAGACACTTGCAATGTTTTTAGACTGTGTCGGAATAAAGAAATCTATGTTTTAATCACTTCAGCCATTTCTTTTATTCACTCTGTCATTGTTTGGATTCCTTAAATCCTTAGGACAATATTTTTCATTTTGGAGCCTGAATTGCCGAGTGGTTAGCGCTCTGGCGCTCGGTACCACAGGTTTCGGGTTCAGTTCCGGCGGTGCCGTGGATTAATATCCATGCCACCGCCGGAATCCATTTTAAACCGTAGGTTCCGGTCTAACAGGATCGTAGTGAGCGTAGCGGGGGTATTGTTTTCTCTGCGTCTGTAGCTGATCTTCAAACTACACGCACCTCCTGGGTAGTGCGAAGTAAGTAACGTTGGTGCAGCGCTTGCCTTAAGGCATCCAAGACAATTTCAAGTGTTTGCCCACTGCATTAGAACAAAAATATTTTTCTCACGGTTATACATAGATTGACTAATGATAATAAAACATCTATCAGTAACTTTAACAAATAATTAAAGTCTGAACAAAAGTTAAAGTTATTGTTCTTTTTATTATGAATTAAAAGTAAAAGTAAAAGTTGAATGGAAAAAGGAACAATATTTTTTTTAATTATGTTAAACATTTATTTGAGTAATTTGATTTCTAAGTATTGTATTTATTGCGTTTTTCCTTTTTTTTTAAAGAAATAAATTGCCCTGGCTTATGATAAAATCTGAATGTGTTGCCGAGCATAAGAACGATAAATGAATCACTAGAAAAAAAGTCACAAAAATAAACAAAGGTCTCCAAGGTCAAAGGTCAAAGGTTTAGGTCAAAGGTCTCCAAACTTTTGATCCTAAGAGTGACACCTTCATTAAGTTCCAAGGGTCATGATATAGCTAGCTCTTTATACCAACATAATAAAGTTTTGAATTACACGCAAATTTTCGTTTTTGAACTAGCCGAGAAGTGAAATATATACGGCGTAGGAAGTTGGATTCAGCTTCCTTCGCAATGTTCTTCCCTGTGTATACGGGCAAGTATCAAAGACATATCACATGCGGGCTGATATTTCAGCAATTGTTGTTTAAGGAAATAAATGAACAAGAAGTAACAACTTGTTCCATCTACATGGAACGAGTTGAAAGTCAATAGTGAAACATAACGAACTCAGTCAATAGTGAAAGATAGAAACCATTTACTGATAATGAATTAATGAAGTATTGCAGGATTGAAGTAGCAGAAGACCTGTGTTCGGAAAAAAGTTAATTTATTTAAAAACACCAGTTTGTCTAAACACTGTTGCTCGAAGAGCATATGATACTGCTGAAAATGTATTAGCTCAATTGTCTGACAAAATCGATACTTAGAATGGTTCTTTTGGCCGTGGATGAGTCAACGGATGTTCTAGATACTGCTCATGAGTTACTTTTTATTCGAGAGATAGATAAAAATTATGAAGCGTATAAAAGCTTCTAGACGTTCATATCATTCACTGCACGATCACTGGAGAAGATATTTTTAGAGTAGTCAGATGTGCTGTTCAGAAAAGCAATCTTCAGTAGTAAAAAATAAAGTATATCACTGCTAATGGTAGCACAACATGCGTAAGAAATGCGTAGGCACGCGTAGAAAAAAATAAAGAGTTTGTATTATCAATGTCGTTTATTGTAAGTTTTTGGGACCTTTTGAAGGATCTCATATGATACATTACAGTTAAAATATTCAATTTCATTATGTTAGTCAGTTATTTTTCTTCATGTAACGACAATTAAGGAATAAATCTGATTATTATTTTCATGTTATGTTTCAATGTTGGTATCGTATCAATGACGGTAGAAAATGAAGGTGGACCAAAGCCATTATTCACAAATTCTATCATTCATCAGCAATCTTTGTGCAAAAAATGCTTGGCTATGAGAAAAGTTTTAAAGCCAATCATATAAACTGTTATATCAGATCGCTGAATCCTCGTCAATTCCGTTAAGTTTATTAAAGAGATCGAAGAAAATGTCCTGCCACAGTACACTGGCTTAACTAAGGAAAAGATCTGTAGCGGGTTTTTTTTTTTTTTAGCTCTGAGCAATAATCGAAATTTTCTTGAATGAATGGAATTGTCCTCTTACTGAATTATAATACAATGAGTGGTTCGGAAGTTATCATATTATACAGATTTATACTAAACATATGAATGATATTAATTTAAAATTACAAAGTGAAATCCAACTTCTGTCTGATTTATACACTCATATTAAGTCCTTTCGACAAAAAATTGTTTTGCTTTAAGAACAACAAAAAAAGATTTCATGCATTTTAATACGTGTCGAACATTCAGTCAGCAAATTGAGATTCCATTTCTCATCGAATTTGCAATTGGAGGTTTGGAAGCTTTAAAAATAAAATTTAAGTCTCATTTTTCAGATTTTGATGCAATCGCAAACGGCATCAAGATTTTTCAAAATCATTTTAAAACTAAGATAGAATAGATCTGAAGAATCAACATACAATTATTTGAGCCAGAACTTCAAATGGCAATTATTGATTTGCAGTGTGGCGATAGTTTTAAATAAAATATTCAAACTCCTCATTACTAAAATTTAATGAGTCTTCCACCACACATTGTTTGATCAGTTGCATAAAGTTGCTCATGGGTCTTTCCCCCTGCTTTCGGAACTATTATTTGTGTGAAAAAAAAACATCCTACAAAACGAAATATACAAATCATATTTACAGGTCCAAGTAAATTGATGAGCATTTGAAGTCTCTGCTGGCAATTTCCCCTAGTAAAATTGATCTTCCACTGCAAGCAATTAGCAGTAAAAAGTTACAGTTACATAAATCACATTATTCATAATTATAGCTTCATTATATGAATTATCTATGTAGGTCATTTATTGTAAGATATTAGGACAAATCTCATATCATTAATTGCAATTAAACTGTTCAATTTCATTGTGTAAGTCAGTTACTGTATATATATTACGACAAATTAAGAAATATATATGATTATTATTTCAGATGATTTACTTTACATTGCAAATTTTACAACGTAATCAATAATTGTGGCGGACCTTAATTTGAAACCCTGTTTTAGGTGAACGATTTTGCCCAGTCTTATTTGCTATATATATATAATCCTTAAATTGCTAGAATTTACACTTTGTGTATAATATTATGGAAAAGCTTTTAAAAAAATGACTTTGGAGTTACAAATATTTAACCTTTCGAACGAAATGCATTTTAAAGATCGATACATCTGTACTCGTCTAAAATTATCCTAAATTCCAATATAGATAAACAACAAATAAAAAGTTATTTCTGAAATGTTCAGCATAACAACATATTATAGAAAAAAGCAAGTTAATATAACTACCGTAAAATATTTGCTAAACTTTTTGCAAGTATTTCATACCAACATTCAAGTACGCTTTAATAAAACGGTGTTTTCTTAAAAGCATCTGCTTTTCCAGCAGACAAAAACACTTCTTTTAACACTTTTATTATTGGAATTCATCCACTGAATGTTATGGATTCAATAAAATATTTCAACAGATGACATCACTGAAGTACAGTAAAAGATTATAATACATCTGCTTTCCAACAGACAAAACACTTGTTTTGTCACTTTTATTATGGAATTCATCCACTGATTAGAGGTTCAGTAAAAGATTTCAACACATGGCATCAGTATGGCCTTTGAGGTCACTTAAAAAGGCTATTTTCGTTTGAGAAAGGCAAAGTAGTAGTTAATCACCACCAAAATCCCGTCAGAGGTTCAAGACCTCGATTTATTATGGTGAGAAATCAATTCTGGACAGTTATAAAAAATAAGTAAAAAAGTATCCAATAATTAGTTTCAACACGCAATATAAGTTTGAAAATATTTACCAAGGAACGGGTTGTTCGAGCTCATTTCTCGTAACGACATCATTACTTTCAGATTGATTTTGTTACCATTTTTCCACAAATGTGCAACTTTGCAAAAATAAATAATAGAAGAACGAAATAATTACGCTATAAACCTCAAAGCAAAAATCAGGAAATTGATTGAGCAAGGGCACAAAAAGAGGTTGTTATTGTAATTGTATTGTTGGGCTTTCGGTCGCTTAGAAATATATATTTAAACATCCAATTAACTTTATATGGAGAATACGAATCAGTTATACATTTCATTATTCCTTTTAACTTAGGATGCAAGAATTAATATAGATAATGACAATAGCAATTCAAGGATAACTTATTGACATAAATAATTGTTATCTTATTAAATCATCTTCAATTTGTAGTTCAAAATTATTATTTTTTTTCATTTAAAATACAGAAGTATCCCTACACACAAATATTCTTAAGCCTGTTTAAATTAATTATAAAATATATACAATAATAATATGAATGAAAAAAAAGTGTAAAATCGAAACATAAACAAATAAATAATGCATAAAAGATATAATCAGACAATAGAAGCACAAATGAAATCTCCCAATTCCTAATAAAGTTCTGACTTGTGCTCCATTTATCATGTGCGCGAATAGTTTGCATTAAAATTCGCTATCATAATTCCTTGAAGTGTCTGCTTTCAGAAACGAGATTCAAAGGTAGCATGTGGTTATCATTCGTATATAGCCATCAATCGTTAGCAAACGCATACAATGTTAGCGAATCGTATATAATGGTTAATCAATCGTTAGCAATAGTATATAACCTCATTAGCGAATTTTATATAATCGTTAGTAATCATATGCAATTTCTTTAGCGAGTCGTATATAGCCATCAATCATTAGGAAACGCTATTAATAATGACATACCGTAGATTAATTTATAGTTGACCAGTTGTTTTCGCTTTTCCAAATACTGCTTTGTGCATTGTTTGTTATAAGCAATGCATGTTTCGATTTCCCTTGTTTTTAAATTTCCCGTGCGATTTTTTATAATTATAAATAAAAGGACCACCGAAGTTCAGTTTACCCAGGACATCAGTAACAATACAGCCGTGTCTGGCTACGACGCAGCATGAGGGCCAACTGCCTAGAGCCCTTGCCTTTGGTATCACAGGATCCAAGTTCGAATCCTGGTGGTCGCATGGATCTTTGCGAGTGGTTCGGAATCCCCGTTAAACTGTAGGTCCCGGTCTAAACAAGTGAAAACAAGCAATATAAAAAAATTCTTTTAAGTCAATTCCTACTTGCTTTTCACTATATTGCAGAAAGTCCTTTATTCATAACTTCATTAATTTTTTCAAGTTTATCTGGCGCCATCTATTGGCAGATACATGCAATTTAAATCTAAAAAAACTAAAATTTAATTAATGAATTAATATTTGAAAAAACTCTATTAACATCCAGTGTCATCCATTACAAGTTTAAAAAAATTTATTTGAACCGTGAGTGGATGAATAAAAAGTATTTTATGAACTATTGATAATTTGAACAAGATATATATAGGGAGAGTGTGAGCTAATAGAAGGAATTGAAATTTTTTTTTTTTTTGTATTACTTGTTAGTTTTGTTTTTAGTTTAAGTTACATGTATTCACCTATAGATAGCGCCAGATAAACTTAAAAAAAGTGAATGAAAATTATTTATGAAGGACTTTCTGCAATAGAGTGAAAAAAAAAAATTGACTTTAAAAAATTTGTTTTTTATATTACTTGTTTAATTTCAAATCAGTGGATCATGAACTTAAAGATACAAATGTCATTCTATTGATTTCTCCTACTGGGTGGGGACATTTTTAAAATAGAAAGAAACTCGCATTCCGGCGAGAGATTGACCTTTAATTCCTGAAGTGGTCTGCAGGACACCGCCCTGGCATGCACGGGCCGCCCTTTTCAGTGCCTGTGTTTTCAGTGCCTTTTTCTGTACGTGCCATGTTGAAGGGGGTTCTGGTTTCGTTTCTTGTGACATGGCGTGACATTGGTGACAAAAAAAAAAAAGGAACGAGTTACGTTGGGAAGGGAGGTACTTGTCGTTTAAAGACGAGTGTTCCACGAGTTAGCGCACGCAATGCGCCAGAGGAAGGTTGATTCTGGTCTTGGGTAACAACAATATAGTAATTAAAGTCACTAGGGAATTGGAACCAGGTTTCCAAAAATATAAAAACATAATGAATGCATGAAAACTTTTGATTCAAACTTCCTCTGGGAATGATCGTGGTCTTCAACTGATGTATGATTTAATAGTAATTATTTACAGGTAGTGTCTTTTGAAATGTAGTTTCTGTCTCTGATGAAATTATTTTGTCATCAGTACTGTACTTCACTGAGGAATAGTGCGAGTTAAAAATGAAAGCATAATAAAGAAAGAATTAAAAACTGTAATAGCATACTACTTTTAAAATATAAATTAATGGTATTAGTTTAATATATATAGTTATGAAGAATAATTATCACTTAGAACATACAATAAGAAATGTTAAAAATCTTTTTTGAAAGTTACTGCACTTATACTAGAACACTGAAGAATAGTGTAAGTTAAAAATGAAAATATAATAAAGGATTAAAAACTGTAATAGCATAGTTTTAAAATATAAAAGAATTTTCTTAGTTTAATACATATAGTTATGAAGAATAATTATCACTCAGTGTATACAAAAAAGAAATGTTAAAAATCTTTTTTTAAAAGTTAAAAATTATATGGCTGCTTTACAATTTCTGTAGAAATTTCAAACCATTAATTGGATATTAATCTACATTTTTTCATTCAAATTTTTTATGCAAAGTTTACTCATATTTCCGTTCTAATATGGCTGTAGAGCGTTAGAGTCAGTGCTGAGAACCCTACCCTGTAAAAAGAAAACATCTCCTGTCTAGAAATCTGCCAACATGCTGACGGCCTTGGCCCGCCATGGGGCTGTGGCGCCACTATTAATGATGATACTTATGTTTACATAATTTATAAGGCTAAATAATGTAGTAAAGCAATGGCCGAGTGGCTAGCGCTTTGTCACTCGGTACCACAGGTTTCGGGTTCGAATCACGGCGGTGACGTGGATGTTTGCAGCTGTTCGAATCTACTTTAAGCCGTAGGTCCCGGTCTAATACGATCATAGAGTGTTATGGGAGATAGTGTAACTCGCATCTGTAGCATATCTTCAAGCTACACGTGCTCCCTGGGTAGTGCTAAATGAGTAACAGCGATGGAGCCCTTACTTATGGCACAAAGATTAACTGTCTATATTGCCAGCTGCATTAGAACAACAACATAATGTAATAATGTAGAATCATTAATACCATAATTTCGCTCTACTGTTTGAAAAATTCCAATTCTACTGATAGCTTTCTCTGCTGTACTTTTGATGGAAACGATCCCTGATTTGCATCAAAAGTAGGAATGAAAATATAGGTACCGTAGAGAAATTATCTTCCTATTATATTATAAGAAGCCCTGATTAAGAAAATGCATAATATTTTCCTCTGAAAAATTGCAATTAATCTTAATGGATTAATCCAAGGTAAAAGTATAAGGGAAACAAAATTGTTCTGGTTACTTAAAAAAATTTAATTAAATTTGTTAGATTAGGAAATTATTTTACTTCCCGAATAAAATTTAAAGTGACAATTCATTTAAATATAGCCATATATAAATTGAATGTGTTATTGCTAGTTATGTTAAAATGGTAAAAACTAGTTAACAATATTTTGGGGCCTGATGCCAGATTGACCTGCGCTCTGGCCCTCGATACGGCACTTTTCGAGTTCGAGTCCCAGCGGTGCCATTGATATTTGTAGTGGTTCGAATCCACTTTAAACCGTAGGTCTTGGTCTAACATGACTGTAAGGCGTAGGGCTGACAGTCCTACTCCTTAAAATAAGGAAAGCATTTCTTTTTTATCTCGAAATCAGCCAGTAGGCAGACGGCCTTTACCGAACTTGGAGCTGTTGCGCCAATGAAGAAGTTTAACAATATTTTAATTAAATTATTGACAAAGCGAAATTATGGGTTAAAGATAAGATATTTTTTCAATGTAATATTTTTGTGGAATAAATAATATCCCATCATTTACAAAAACATATGCTGAAAACTAATTTAGAATATTTAAAAACATGACACACATGTAAACAATCATCTATCTTTTTCCAAATAATTAAAAAATAATATTTCGCACTTGACATCGAATGTTGAAAATGTATCGACGTGAAACGCGCCGTGTTTTCTTGGTTTGCATATAAATTGGAAAAATAATGAAAATAGATGCACTCAAATAGATTAAAATGAAAACGCTAAATCGATATCTCATCTAATCCAACTAAATACAGGGGCAATAAAAAATTACTATCTCATACTGCGATCAATATTTTACAAAGTATATATTATTCATTGATTTCTAACGGTTTACAAATGATTAATTTAGAATATTCCAATTCATCTTCAAATACAATTACGAAGAAAATGGGAAAAAATTAAATGGCCTTCACCTTGAAAACATTTAATTGAAATTATTGCAAAGTAAACATATCCAAAAATGGTTGCTAAAGCTCTTCGAAACTTAACAATGGTAGATGTGGTTACAGAAGATTATATTGCTACTAGAATGGATATCGTAAACACAAAAAAAGTTTATGCGCAACATGAACACAAAAAAGATATAAATCGATTATTTAATGAAAGGATATTTTTCATGTTGGCGGAGGTTTTTGTAAGGGAGCTATCAGCAGTAGATGATAGAGTGCCCCGATCTATCATGTCTTATTCTTCTAGTTCTGCAGAACTTATTTGCAGAGAATATTGATTCATACATCGTTCAACTTCAGAAAAAAAAATATTAAAATTCGTTACAATTGTCTGGCAGATATCTATTATACGAGTGCATTTCATTAAATCAGATAATAATTCTGTTTTTACTCATGATTGTCATTTTTTTTTTTTTAAACTTCAGGAAAAAAAAAAATATTTTTAAAATTATCTTTTATTATATGAATAAAAGAAATTATCATTTTGAAAATAATTATTTTTATTGTTTTTAATGTAATTTTAATGTAATGTTATAATCATGCAGTTTTTTATTGCTTTTCAAAATTTGACTCCTCGAAAGCCTCACTTGAAATCAATAAAATTCTGTAAAATTTTTAAATATAAAACTAAATAAGATAAAAATTTAGGGAAAGAGTTTCGTTAAACATTTTAGCAACTTTTTTTGTCTCAATAATGTAAATAATAAAAAAATGTTTATTGTTATACGTTTATTTTTGTTGTTATACGTTAAAAAATTATATATTTTTTTAAATAATAGTAATAATGCATAATTTTTCTGCAAAATAGGTGACACGTTTGATATGACGAATATTCGATTTTAGTTTCATTATATTTTATTCATTTTATATCGATGATATAATTCAGTAACTCAGAAAAATGTAGAGAAACACTAAATGTATTTAAAAAAATAATACTCATATATGTGACCTTAATATTTATTAAATAAAGCATATAAATAACATATGATGTATTATTGTCTTTGATTAATTTTTATTTAAAAGTAAGCATTTATAAAACATTTTGTTTTCGTATATCAATTGACATAATAGCAGTTTGTTTAAAAGGAAATACTCTAGAAACTTCGATTATATATCGTGCACGAAGGAAAAAAAAGAGATTATTTCACCCTAAAAAAAAAGATATGATCTATACAGATTTTACATTTCTAAATAATCTCAACACGTCATTTTAGAGATACAGTTGTTTTGAATATGTTTTCAATCAAACAATTAATGTATTCATTTATAAAAACTACAAAAGTGAAAATATAACCCCGATATTTTTGCCTCATAAGCAAACCAAAAACTTGTACCTTGAAAATTACCTATTGTCTCTTAAATCCATAAACCTATATCCTTATCCAAAAACCTATTTTCATTCCCTTTGGCTATGTATCCATTTTCCATTTGAGTTGAATTCTACTGAATCTTTCTCAAATATCATTGCTTCCATATTGCACATGAGAAAGTAAGTAAAAATGAAGTATTTGAAGTATAGAGATATACTATATCGCGATGTCTTTCATAATTCTTCATAATTTTAGGACCATTTCCCAAATATGTTTTCATATGTTTCCAAAAGCATCCTAAGCATCTTTTTCAATAATATTCAGTTTTTATATTATGGGGGTTCGACAAAAATATTTTCTTTTATTTTCGGCCTGGTTTAACATGAATAGATTAATTTTGAAATAGAGTTAAAGACCCTTTTTAAGGCAAAGTGCGAGAAAATCCAAAAAAATCAAACAGTGGCAAACTTTCAGACTAAATTCTTTAGCAAGGTGTTCACTGTTTGGCAAATTGCAGTTTAGGGAATCCTGTACGTTTATTTTCGAGGGGGAAAATGTCCTTTCTTTTTGTCGGTCAGTTTTAGCGAAACGTGAAGTTGCAAAGAAAACACAACCAGAACGAAATAGTAAGAAAAAACTTTATTTGATATCAAATCCCCGAGTCGGTGGCTCCTTTTTTTACTGCTGTTGTTAAATGTCAAGTTCCTTAAAGTTAGACCTGGCCAAAGAATTTTATTTTTTAATCAGTGACTTCCCAAAATAAATTACAAGGAGAGAAAATTTTTATTGCCATGATTGAATTCAATAGCAAGAAATATATAAAAATTAACTATTACTTTTACAGGCAGGAAGTCAATGCCAACCAGCATTATCGATAATAATTAAATTAAACTTCTAATTAAAAAAAAAATTTTTGTAATGTATTTATTGCACAAATATTTGATAATTAGTGTATTTAATTTTTTCCCGCTTATTCATGCAAGACCACGAGTTTACATTAGTATTGCAAGATATAAATACTGTTAGATAATGCTTTCCTGAAGAATTTGCAGGACTGAGTATCATAGTATCACGACACATGAAAAACTACACAAAGTTTTCCCCCAAAACTATGCCTTTCCTCTCATTCCAAAAACAATTTCGTCGATAATTGATTTGGTTTGGTTACGTTCATGTTTTGCACTTTTGTCAAATTAGACCAGGACCACAGTTTAACGTGGATTTCGAACCACTAACAAACATCCATGCCTTCTCCAGGATTGGAACCTGAAGGCTGTGATACTGAAGATCAGAGCGTTAGCCAATTTGCCACCAGGCCGTCGTCGGTGGTTGAAGCAAGACAGCAAATTTCAATTTACATAAATTCAAGGCTGGGGAGTCGGAGTCGGGCCAAGAAATCAGGAGTCGAGCATTTTTGAAGGAGTCGGGAGTCAGTGACAATCTTTTAAAAATAATTTTAATGTTTCCAAAATTCTAAGAAGCAATTTTAAAATTAAATGTTAAAACAATTCAATTGTATACTTCTAAATTTCAGCCAAAAAAGTAGCAAAGGTTGTGACTGTTTACCAGCAAATCAAGTAAGTATTGATTTTTTTCTCAGCACTGAGACTTATAAAAATCGATCTTGGTAAAGATATTTTTTTGAAGTTATTAGTATAATATTAAGGAGTAGAAAACATTTAATTTATTACAAAAAATTACAAATTTGTGCTTAAAATGTAAAATTTTCTTTTGCGGTTCATAAACTGGGACTTGATGGCCGAGTGACTGGCGCTCTGGCACTCGCTGCCACAGGCTTTGGGTTCGCGTACAGGCGGTGCCATGAGAGCTTGTAGTGGGTTGGAATCCATTTTAAATGGAATAACATGGAATTCATGTACTAAATGGAATCCATTTTAAATGGAATAACATGGAATTCATGTACTAAATGGAATCCATTTTAAATGGAATAACATGGAATTCATGTACTAAATGGAATCCATTTTAAATGGAATAACATGGAATTCATGGACTAAATGGAATCCATTCTAAATGGAATAACATGGAATTCATGTACTAAATGGAATCCATTTTAAATGGAATAACATGGAATTCATGGAATCCATTTTAAAATAACATGGGAAAATGAATCCATTTTGAATGGAATAACATGGAATTCATGGACTGAAATGGAATCCATTTTAAATGGAATAACATGGAATTTTTAAATGGAATAACATGGAAATGGAATCCATTTTGAATGGAATTCATGTACTAAATGGAATCCATTTTAAATGAAATAACATGAAATAGGCGTAGGGGCCTACAACCCTACCCCGTAAAAAGAAAACATTTCCGTCTTGAAATCTGCCCGTAGGCAGGCAGCTTTGGTCCACCATAGGCTGTTGCGCAATGAAGAAGAAGAAGAAGAAGGTCTTAAACTATTCTATAATACGTTACCAGTTTAGAGTCAAGGATATATTTTTAGTGCCAATCATTACACCTTTAAGATTGTTAAAAAATACTTTCTTATGCAAAGATTGTTTTTATAGATATATATGAATTTAGGGAAAATCATTGAATTTATATCATCAATTTTTCCTAAATTCATTAATATACATCATAATACATAAATTTACAGTAAACAAGCAATATATAAAAAAAATTTAAAGTCAATTCCTACTTTTTTTCACTCTATTTCAGAAAAATCCTTTATCAATAATTTTCATTCATTTTTTAAGTTTATCTGGCGTCATCTATTGGTAGATATAGGCAACTTAAATCTAAGAAAAACTAAAATCAATCAATTAAATTTAATTAGAGAATTAATATTTGAAAAACTGTTTTAACATCCAATGTCATCCACTACAGGTTCAAAAAAAAATGTGTTTGAACTTGAATGGATGAATAAAAGTATTTTATGAACGATTGAAAATTTGAACAAGATATATATAGAGAGAGTGTGAACTAATAGAAGGAATTGAAACAGCTATCTAGGATCCACAACGAAAGATATTTAAGAAGTTAGTAGTATAATATTATTGAGACCAAGAAAACATTTAATTTATTACAAAATATTACAAATTTGTGCTTAAAATGTAAAATTTTCTTTACCGATCTTAAGCTGGGGCTTGATGCCCGAGTGACTGGCGTTCTGGCATTCGGTGCCACAAGCTGCGCGGTACAGGCGGTGTCATGGATGTTTGTAATCCATGGATGGCTTGGAATCAAACCGTAGGTCCCGGATTAACGTGACATAGGGAGTAGGGCTGAAAATTCTACCCCGTAAAAAGAAAAAAAATTCCCGTCTTGAAATCTGACAGTAGGCAGACGGCCTTGGTCCGAAAATGGGGCTGTTATGCCAATGAAGAAGTAAAGAAGGTCTTAAGCTATTTTTAACATTTTGTTACCAGTTTAGAATCAAGAATATCTTTTCAGTGCAATCATACGCCTTTAAATCTGGGAAAAAATATTTTCTTATGCAAAGATTGTTTTTACAGATATATGAATCTAGTGAAAATAATTGAATTTATATCACCAATCTTTCTAAATTTCTTAGTATACATCATAATACATAAAATTACAGTAAACAAGTAATATAAAAAAAAAAATTTCAAGTCAATTCGTACTTTTTTTTTCACTCTATTTCAGAAAGTCCTTTATAAATCATTTTCATTCATTTTTTTAAGTTTACCTGGCGCCATCTGTTGGTAGATATATGCAACTTCAATCTAAGAAAAACTAAAATCAATCAATTAAATTTAATTACTGAATTAATATTTGAAAAAACTGTATTAGCATCCAGTGTCATCCCCTGTAAGTTCAAAAATGTATTTGAACTCGAGTGGGTGAATGAAAAGTATTTTATGAACGATTGGAAATTTGAACAAGATATATATAGGGAGAGTTCGAGCTAATAGAAGGAATGGAAAAATAGAAAGTCGGAATCAAAGGTCACCCAGTATAGATCCACACCCACTTAAGATATTTAAAGACCTAGATGTAAAATTAGATTTCCAAACTAGAGCAAACATTATTGACATCAATAATAAAAGGCTCTAATGTACAAAATGCATACATTCGAAGGGATAAGATCAAAGAAAGTTATAATATGCATATTCTACTTTGAAAGCAATTCCATAAAAGCATAATCACTGTGAATACATATTTGTTTACTGTATCTCTTATAAACTTTTTATTACTTCACCTGCGATGAATAGTAGATGAGAAAAACGCAGTTGGCTTTTTGTGTCACGAAAGTTCTTGTGTCACATAATGCTTATTAAATAACAAAGAATAAAAACTCGAAGGTAAATATAATCCGCCATTTTGAATTTGGCATCAGGCCAGTTTTAACGCCAGGCTGGGGCTCTCATTAATGTCAAAGTGTATCAGACGTGAGTGATTGCTGGCTGAAAAATATTCTATTTTATTCCATGGTTGGTATCCACTTGATGAATGGGTTATTCTGTAAAGCATTTGTATTCAATTTTTATATACTACATGAATAAAAATACCGGAAGCTGTCAGAAAATAGAGGATTCGCAAAAAAAAATCATTTTTCGCTGAGCATGAATAGTTAAGAACTGTGCCAGGAACGATTACTTGTCTAGTTATATGGAAGATGGAGTATTTATCGGGGTTTTTTTTCTAACAATTACCAGAATTTCCAGTCATTGAAGAGTGATCAATTCCAAATAATAAATCATAGTAAAATATGAATACTGTGTACTATAAGCAGCGTCTATTTCAAACCCCTATTATTTTATATAATATGAACAATACGTATACAACAAATGTAGAAAGTATTCGAACAGCACCGATTTACTACGAAAACATCTTTTAAATTTTTAATAGATGGCGTTATCTCAAAGAAACAGTTTATCAGAAGTTTTAAAAACTGTTTGAATTCGGAATTTTAAAACAATTATCAAAATATTTATACATTTGTATGTCAAAATTAAAAAAAAAAATCTAAAATGAAGGAATTTTGAAAGCATAAAAATTATTCAAACAAGCCAAAAATACAAATCTATTGTCCTAATTTAAGATTATTTTTAAAATTAAACAATGCAAATTATTTGAATATTTAATTTATTATATTGAATATATATATATATATATATATATATATATATGAGAAAGAAACAAGTTCCACCAGAATTATTATCTATGAATATATTTCATTCAAGAAATATATTCATAGATAATTTTTAAGAAACTGAAAGATAATCTCGTAAATAAATAAAAAATCTCGTAAAATAGACAAAAAGTGGCACAATATTCAAGACAGCTGGAAAATCTTTAACACTGGCCACTGAGCTACTGCCAACTTTCGATTAAGAATCGGACACGATTATTTTGCGGAATACCTAAACAGGGTAGGTGTCATCGTCTCGAACACTTGCCCAATTTGTAGAGCTGGAACAATAAACTCGGAACATCTTTTGAAAAGTCCAGGACTGAACAGGAGGCTCCAGAGAGCAGTCTTGCAATTATATTCTGAGGACAGGGGTCATTAAAATAAAGTGCCTACTCCCTTTATTTACTCTCTCACCCTTTGATTTTTTGTGGTGTGAGAGACCGAATTAGTGTCGATTGCTGTCTTGCTGTATGTTTGCTTTGTTCTGTTTGTTCCTTCTTTTGTGTGTGATCGTTATTTTAATGGATTGATTTCCAATAAAGCCATATGTTACAACAACATTATATATATATAATAAAAATTTAATTTTTTACTTTGTTTTTGAAGTGCTCCTTTTAGAAATGAATAAGTGCTCGGAGACTTCAATTTCCTGAAGGAAACCAATCTTTTCAAAAAGATGGTAAAATTTGATTGTTAGATCGTGTTTTACCGAACAGTCAACAATAACAAGATTATGTCTTCCCAAGTTAATCCTTCATGTTTCCCTTAATCAAGCATACGGAGTTTGCTAATTGGTCAGCTCTTATGTCCGTAGATTATTCGTCAGTTAAAAAAAAAAAAAGGTCTGGAGTCTCAGTATTATATTAGGTGCCGTTATCCTGATGTGCAAATGAATGAATGAATGATGTACTATAGAAATTTATTGAACGATGTTGAAAATTATATACTCCCTACATATTTCGTTTGATAAGTTTGCTCTAAAACCTACTTAAAAACTACTTAAATCTACTTTTAAACTACTTAAATCTACTTTAGTTGTAGAAATTTTAATTTATAAAATTCAACTTAAAATAAGATTGATAGTGTTTAATACATATTTTTTTATGTTATCTTTCAAATATACCAATAAAACAATAATATAAATTAAGATTTAGAGATTAAAATGACTAATCATTCCCATATATTTCATGTTTAATGGAATGGAAAGCCATGGTTTTAGGATAAAAATGTCTCTAGAAAACATGGAAGAATACCAGAAGAGTTTGAAGGATGGTACAAAAGAATTTGATGGAATTTGATTTCTGGTGTAGAAAGTATTTTTTTAAAAAATTGTTGTTATTTTTGTTTAATTGTTGATTTTAAAGATAACTAATATCTTTAAAAATAGAAATATGGATGATTGAAACATTCATTTTATTTTATCGAAAAACTAAAATTTTTTCTAGTAACGGGAAAAAAATTATTTTTAAAATATGGTAGTATTTGCCAATTCAGATAAAGAATGTTTAGCTCATTATGTTTCTTTATAATTTAATAAGCTCTGACGAAATTTTTCAGCATTGTTATAACACAAGAGGTAATAACATTTCTATTGAATTTCTTGAAATAAAAAGCAAAATTTAGTAGCAAGAATATAATGCTTATAAGGATTCTTCTTTTCATTACGTTGCTATTAGCATGTTAGAAATGTGCATTGCATGTTAGAAATGTAATCAGTGCTGAAAAGTTGTATATTTTGCAAACAATTGGAGTTTAAATGTTTTTTAAATATTCTGTCTATGGTAAAATAATAACTTAGGACACATATTATCGGCATAGATGTATTAAGAAAGCTGAATTACTTACATCATGAGCTTACATAAACAGAAGCATTCCTTAAATTTGCTTACATTTTATGTAAAAAATTTAAAGAAGATCACATATTTTTGTTTTTAAACACAATTGAAGTTTATTATAAAAATTTGAAAAATAATATAACTTCAAATTAAAATTCGCATAAATTCAAAATAATTATTGTAAGACAAAATCCATTGTTAAAAATATTATATTATGACGAAAGTCAGATATTTTATGAATAATGAAATTAATGTACCTGATGGTTGACTTTCTTAAACTTGGCAAAATCAACTTCTGAATGGATTCCTAAAATGAAATGTAAAATGTCATTAAAATATATAATCGATTATCATTTCACATAAAATTTTGTTTGAATAAGTCAACTGTATTGTTTTCTAATCTACTTTAATTTTAAAATTAAAAACGTTTATTTGTTATTTTTTTATAATTCTAACAATAATTTAAAACAAGTAATATAAAAAAAAGTGTGTGTTTAAGAGAGAGAGAATTTTTTCTAACTTAAAAAATGAATGAAAATTATTTATAAGGTTTCTGCAATATAGTAAAAACAAGTATTATAAAAAAAAAATTTTAAGTCAATTCCTACTTTTTTTTTCCTCTCTATTGCACAAAGTCCTTTTAAAATAATTTTCATTCATTTTTAAGTTAGAAAAAATTATCTCTCTCACATACACACTTTCTATCTCGCTCACTAATTTATTCACATGTTTCATTTACCATTTTGTTCCTTCCTTGACTCATATTAGAACCCAGAATAAAAGACTGACGGTATTTATTCCTAAATGTATATCCTGCTAAATAACTTACATAAGAGACATTTTTTCTCCCTACAAAACTAAAATTAATTAACTAAATTTAATGAATGAATTAATATTTGAGGAAACTATGTTAACATCCAGTGTCATCCACTACAAGTTCAAAAAAAATGTATTTGAACTTGAGCTGATGAATAAAAAGTATTTTATGAACGATTGAAAATTTGAGCAAGATAATATAGGGAGAATGTGAACTAATAGTAGGAATTGAATAAAATATAATTAAAACTGAAAAATAATTATTCTAATTTACTTAAAAATATACAATACATACTGCAACAGAGAGTGTAAACACATTTTCGTAACAACTTTGAAAATAAAATATTTATAGAAAAGATAAGAATTAAAAAAATTTTTTTAATATATTCAGTGAGATAGGTCTTTTGTTAAAGATCTTAATATTGCATCTTAATTTCCAAGATGAAAGAACTTTTCTTGAAATATCGAGGTTTATTTTGTTATATTCATCCACTACATTCCAAAGTCCTTCCAATATCTCTGGAAGTCACTTACAAAGAGTTTAAGTCCAAATGCACAATAATCCACAGGATTTGGGAGATTTTGGGGATTTGGTTGGATGCATAATGGAATATCCTACATTCCGGTTCCAATTTTTCCAAATACAAAGCCGTCCATTTAGAGCAGGTGGCCAACACAAATGATCTTGTGGGCTACTTTGAAAATGCATCCTAACTCCGCATGCAGCATATAAAATTATATATTCCCCATATTACATTTATACCCACTATAGACATTTTTGGAGTAATAAATTGAAACATAATGAGTTATTATTTTTGTGTTTACTATCATTCTTACATGTAAATATAGATAATATAATAATAATGATACTAAACGCACATTGTAAAGAAATATATAATACTAAAACTGAAATATAAAAATATATAAATATAAAGGAAATAAAAAAAATGAAATCATTAAAAAATATTTATTTTACTAGTTGTTTCTCCACTCTTTCACTTGGATTTTGCAAATCGGTGCGTGCTCATCATGAGTTCCCAGAACATAATTTAATTATTCAGCGAACTCATAACTGTAAACTCATAAATAAAACAGGCAATTAATTTTTTCTCATAATTTAGACAGTAAACTTTTTTGAATATATGGATGCACAAATAATGTATTTTTTAATACATTGTTTTTCACTACTTTGGCCATTATAAAATAAATATATTTTGTAAAAATGTGATAAATCTCACGGGCCAGAAAAAGGTTCAAGGCGGGAGGCAGGTTGGCCACCCCTGATTTAGAGGTATGATTGGTAGTCTGATCTTGATTTAACTTAACCCAGTTAAAATAGTTTGAATAAATTCCTGAATGGTTTTTGAAAATAAGTGCTAAAATATATTTCTGACAGCAACCCGAGTTGATTTCGACATTTTTTTTTTTTCTTCTCATTTTAAATTCTACGTTATTAGAGAATACTATTACTAATCATGAAACCTTTCCTTTATTTCCTCTGAACCAAAACTGTAGATCTTATCTCTTTTGTGTTGTATATCGATCTTTTTTATTGCTACCCGATACATAGATACTCCATTAATTGTAACTACATTTATCAAATTTTCACCTGACAAATAATTTTATACAACCATCTGCACAAAGTCATACACTGAGAAATTTTTTTAACATTATACAGTTTTGACATTATTCATGTTTTGAAGTTATTTATTAATACTATAATTATTTTGATTAGTTTTGAATCAGATTTTTTAATATTGTTTAAAGTTCTTACTGAGATGTTTAAAGATTTTTCGATGTTTTTTTTTTTTTTTCTGGAGAGACTGGAATTTTTAAAAGCATGAGATACCATTCTAGATTCAATAAGAGGTGTATATGTATAATCCGGAAACACCAGATGTTTACTATTAATTACATCTGGTTTAACGGCAGAAACGAATTAATCGATTATTTGTAGAGTTGCTAGTCAGATAGGTGAGGAGAAAAGTTATTTAAAAAAAGTAATATAAAAAAAAAAAAAACTTTTAAGTCAATTCCTGCTTTTTTTTTTTCATTATATTGCAGAAAAGTCCTTTGTAAATCATTTTCATTTATTTTTTAAGTTTATCTGGTGCCCTCTATTGGTAGATATATGCAACTTAAATCTAAAAAAACTAAAATTAATTAATTTAATTTAATTACTGAATTAATATTTGAAAAAACTGTAAAAACTGTCATCCACTACGAGTTCAAAAAAAAATGTATTTGAACTTGAGTGGATGGATAAAAAGTAAATGAACGATTGAAAATTTAAACAAGATATATATAGGGAGAGTGTGAGCTAATAGAAGGAATTGAAAAAGTGTAATGATTAGTGTGTATTTTTTTATTCATCTAGTTTTTCCGTTTAATATCATGCAATGTAAAATTTGAATTATTAATAAAAAAATGACATTTTTTCCATTTTGCAATTAAAATTCCTGCTAAATGACACTTCCTCCCCTAGGACGCATTTTTTAAATCCTTCCAACTTGGCCGTTTGTGACTTTTCCATCCTTCTCAATGGGCGGACTATAGCTGTGTTGGATATGCATTTTTTTGACCTTTTCCCCATTCAAATGTAAACTTTTTTTTAATTTCTTCTTCTTTTCTTTTTTTATTACTTATAAAATTATTTTACGTGTTGAAATATTAAAACCATGCAGTTCACACCTTTTTTTAATTAACGAAAGAGTAAAAGGCAAAAAAATAGTTATAGATTTTTTGCTTAGTTTACAGTGACATTTTAAAGCAAAGAATAATTTTAATGATGCAGACGATAATTAAGGCCTATTCTGAAATGATGCCATTCAGGTTTTTTTATTCATTAATTAAATTTAATTCACGGGGGAAATCAAAATCGTAACAAAAATTTCTTAACATCGTCTATATAATTATGAGGCAGAACTTTCATGATAAAATGAATGAAATGATCATGAGCATGAAATTTTTGTTTGAATTATAACAGTATGGTGGCTATTTTTAATTGCAAATATAAATAATTGTTTAAATAAAATAGTGTATTAAAAATACTTTAATTTCCCGGTATTTATCTATGTACGTCCTCCTGACGTCATCTATAAGTCTGATATGATGTTAGGAAAGTATAAAAATATCTAAGATCAAATTGTGTCTTACACTACTTAATATCAAAAATTATCAAAAAAATTTAATCGAGACGGTAGATTGAGATTGGTAATTTATATAGAACTATGTCATATAATTCATCACTGAACTATCTCATGTAATTCATTTTCTTCAGAAAGTAAATCTTATTAACTCGTTTTCCATTCCTACTATTAGTTCAAACTCTCCCTATATATATTTATATAGCTTGTTCAAATTTTCAATCGTTCATAAAATACTTTTTATTCATCCATTCAAGTTCAAATACATTTTTTTTTTAACTTACATTTATTATACTGGATGTTAATACAATTTTTTCAAATATTAATTAATTCATTAAATTTAATTAATTAATTAATTTTAGTTTTATATGGGAGAAAAAAATTTCCCTTATATAAGATATTTAGCAGGATATAAATTTTGGAATAAATTCCGACAGTGGCGAATCGTGTAGATCGCAGAAAAAAAATTTATTTTTTTTTTCATTCTGGGTTCTAGTCTGAGTCAAGGAGGAAACAAAATGGAAAATGAAACATGTGAATAAATGAGTGAGAGAGATGAAAAGTGTATATGTGAGAGAGAGAATTTTTTCTAACTTAAAAATAAATTATTTATAAAGGACTTTCTGCAATGAGTGAAAAAAAAAGTAGGAATTGACTTATAAATTTTTTTTTATATTACCTGTTCCTTTAGATTCACTATCTGTTCAAGGCAGAATCTTCGCTTACTTTAGATCTAGCATGTGATTGAATAATTTTCCTTACTTAGACGGCATTGCAAATTTAACAATAACAAGTAATATATAAAAAATTAAGTCAATTCCTACTTAGGTCAACATAGAAAAATTTTATTTTAATTTTCGCAAGAATTGTACTCGCATTCTTCACCTTCACGTGAAAAATACTGAAATACGTGCATTTTACCGATTGAGCCACTGCCTGTTGATTTCAATTTTCATTACAAACTGCTAAAACTCTATTTAAAGTATTAAAAATTAATTACTGAATTAATATTTGAAAAAATTCTATTAACATCCAGTGTCATCCTCTACAAGTTTAAAAAAGATGTATCTGAACTGGAGTGGATGAATAAAAAGTATTTTATGAACGATTGAAAATGTGAACAAGATATATAGGAGAGTGTGAACTAATAGTAGGAATTGAAAAACCAGCATGAAGTTCTCCACTATGAATACTTTCTTTCTCCACCATACTATATCCTCCCTTCCTAAACTTACCCCAACGGCTATCAAATTTCGAAACCTAAGACTGCTTATTGACATGGAGGAAAGGGGATATCTGACAGTTTGTTTCCTTTCTCATCCAGTGTCAACCAAAAATACTTTATCTTTCGTTTAGCGACATAGAAGTCTCCAAATTTCTTTGTTCCCTGAACTGTGATTTGGGCTGGACATTTCTATTGGTAAAATTGGGCCAAAAGGATTACTCAAAAATATCGTCAGCATAAACAAGTTAAATAAAAAAAAAAATTTAAAGTCAATTCCTTCTTTTTTTCATTATATTGCAGTAAGTCCTTCATAAATAATTTTCATTCATTTTTTAAGTTTATCTGGCGACATCTATTGGTAGATACATGCAACTTAAATCTAAAAAAACTCAAATTAATTAATTAAATTTAATTACTAAATTAATATTTGAAAAACTGTATTAACATCCAGTGTCATGCACTACATGTTCAAAAAAAATGTATTTAAACTTGAGTGATTGAATAAAAAATATTTCATGGACGATTGAAAATTTGAACAAGATATATATAGGGAGAGAATGAGCTAATACAAGGAATTGAATAAAAAAAATTTCTAATTATGAAAATTTGCCAAATTGGCGTAAAATTTAACTTTTTATTGATCTACACTGTATGGGCGACAATTTGGATGTAAACTGTGGCTGTGTATGAGCGGACAAACACAAAAGAAATTAATATATGTAATAGATAACAATCTTTAGAAAAATATATATATGTAGATAGATTAAGAAATAGGATTTCTTATTTGAGTGAAATAATTTATAATTTTGGTATAGCTACTTATAATTTCATATAAAACCGTTCCATTAATTTACTATATTTAAACGCAAAAAAATCTAACGAAAAAAAATTCGAATACAATATCATAATAAAGATACAACTTTATGAAATATTTATTTTAAGTAAGAAAATCTGCCAAAATGTTAAAGTTTAATTTTTAACAATTATTGTTAAGAAAATTAACTTTTCAGTTTTCTTTTATTTGTACATTTTTATAATATCGGACTTCTTCACATTAAAAGGCAAGAATAATATAAACTGAAATCTTCTCGGCAAATTTCAACTCATCATGTGTGGACATTCGAGAACGGGATGAATAAACTCAGGAATATGCCAATGTTTAAATAATGCACGAGATGTATGAAGCAATTGATTGGAATACTACAAGAATGGCCAAATTCATTAGCCACATGAATATAGCAATGTTGAATAACCTAAGAACTTCATGAAGAATGAATTGTTCAAGAATCTCTAGAAGAATATACAAAAGTAAGATAAATTCTAGGCTTAAATGAAGAATGGCTTCCCAATTCTACAAGAAACGCTATGGACATTTAATACTCAAGTGAATATATCGAAGTTTGAATATTCTAGTCATAAATAAAGGATGAAGTATTCCAAAATTTACAAGAATCATTATCACATATCAAAAGTTTGAAAATTCTAGGCATAAACGAAGAATGAAGTATTCAAATACAATAAAAAGCACTACAGCTCACTAGGCATGGGAAAATGCCAAAAGTGATAAATTTGAAACTTCAAGAAGAAGATTGGATATACAAATGTAGTGTCCCAAGTAAAAACGTGAAAAGTGCTTCAAAACCATACCACAAAAACTCTTCAATCAAAAGCCAAATTCTCCAGAAAATTCTTTAAGATTAACACGTTATTCATGAATCATTTCAAGAGTTAGGGGCCCAAACTACCATTTTCCGACAAAATTTGCATTTGTAATATCACTTTATTTGCTTGCTGCATTTTTTTGGGATTGCGCCATGAACCTCTAACCAGGACAACACCATGTTCACACATGATAAAAACATCCGGTATTAACTCAAATACTTATGATAAACGTTTACTATTTTGTTTTTTGGTCTATATATTTCATAATTGATAAGAAGATAATAAAAATAAAAATAAATAAAATATATAAATAAAATAAATAGATATAAATAAAATTTTATTCTTTGCATTTATTTTGCCTAATACATGAAATAAATGTTTTTGAAAGTTAAATTATTCCTGTTTTCCTTATTCACCTTCAATTATTAAGAATTTGAACCCATTAAAAATTTGAAATTTGAAAATGTAGATTTGAACAGAATAGTGATATGAATAAAATCCATGTTTTAAAGGGGGAAAAACATCCACATTGACTAATTTTTAACGCAAAAGTTGATTTTTAAATGCAGATGAATTGCCAGTACTATTTTAAGGAACTCTTATAAAGAATTTTTTTTTTTTGTAAATTAATTCAGGAAATCTGAAAATCATTCTATTGATGATTCATATATACTAGATGTCCAATAAAAATGATAAACTGATTAATTGCTTCTTAAATCGTTAAGAAATCTGGCCATTACATTAAAAAAAAAAAATTAAACAACATTCCAATCTATGAACTCCTTACATTCAACTAAATCTAATGTTTCCAATCTTTTTTGTGTCATGCCTCACCAAAGCCTTTCTAAAATTCTTATATGTAGTATATACGTAATTTTAATATTCAAAAATGAATTGTTCACTGAAAAAACTTAAATGACTTTTAGGTCTAAACTTAAATGACTTCGACTTTAAAAGTCTTTAAGGGAAAAAATCACCAAGAAATTATTGAGAAAAATAAGTAAATTTTAACTTAAAAGAACTTAAGAATTTAAAGAACTGAAACCTTAGTAATTTTAAGTATTTTGCTATATGATTTTAATTATTAGTAAGTAATTATTATTTAAATTTATTGAGACCTTTGATGTTGCTGCAAAGATATTTATTGTTAGTTTCCAATTTATTTAGCTTT